>PVJL010001487.1:108070-260251 GCA_004026885.1 Lyroderma lyra | reverse complement strand
GAGAGATCCCAAAAGGAAAACCACAGTCTTTTAACAACCTCATTTCAGAAGTGACAGCCTGTATCTTCTGTCATATTTTCATCTTTCGAAGTGAGTCACTAAGTTCAGACCTTACTCAAGGGGACGGGGACACACAGGATGTGAACACAAGGAGGGAGGGACCATTAGGGGCCATCTTTGAGGCTGCCTACCACACCAAATAATCAAACATAATCGTGTCACCAGTAATGGGACCAACTGACATGTGCCTCCTAATGCCATGCAGTGGGAAATACACAGTGTCACCTATGCAATATTCATGGGGGGAAAATATGAGGGGACAGAAAAATCCAGAACACGAGACACACTATTAAGAAAAGTAGTTTGGACTCAAAAAAAAAAAAATCGATTCATAAAAAAGAAAAAAGTCAAACTGTTGGAGGTTACAGGAGACTAAAGAGAAAAGATAACTCAATAAAATTGGTGATCTTTAATTAGGTCCTGGGTCAAAAACCAAAAATAATTACAAAAGGACATACCTGAACCAGTTAGGAAATTGGAATACAGACTATATGTTAACTTACAGTATAATGGTATTGTGATGATGGAGGAGAACCTTTCTCCTTAACAGGCATGCTGCAATATTTAGGAGTCAAGTGTCATTATATCTGCAAGTTATTTTCAAATAGTTTAGCAAAACAGTGAAAACAAAGGAACACTACCCCCAAATAACCCAAACCCCTAACATACACACACATACGTATGTATATATGATTGCAAATACGAAGGATATACTTGTGTTCATTGTTCTACTCTTTCACTTTTTCTTTCGGTTTAAAGTTTTCCAAACATAAGGTGATGGAGACGGGGGTGGGGCGGGGGGCAGGGAGGTGGTCATCAGGAACGCAGTGCAAACCCCCACAAGGGTGACCCTTGGTGTCTGCTGGGCTATCCTGAAGACTCCAAGGACCGCCTAAGTGCCATCAGGTCCCTTGCTGGTACCCAGTGTACATGTTGGGACGAGTCGGTCTTCACTTCATCGTGAAGGGTAAAAAGGTGGTTTGTGAAGTCAGGCGGACTTGGATTCTAATCCTTGCTCCACCCCTTCCTGGCTGCGTGACTTGGGGCAGGTTACTGAACAACTCTGACCCTCAGTTTCCTCACAAGTGAAAAGAGAGATCATGCCTACCCTGCGGGTTTGTTGTAATGTTCCTAGTCCCCCCTCCCAGACAGCTAAATCGGTCATTCATTCAATAACCAGGTATTGTTATTCCCTGCAGTGGGCAAGGGATACAAGTATGAGTCCATTTACTTCAAGGACTCGTGACCCGGCTTGGGAGGACACACTGTGGTATATGCTGAGAGATCAGTGTGGGGTGTTCTGTGAGCACAGGGGTGCGATGGGGTGAGGGGATGTCTCAGAAGACATTATACGAGCTGTGTGGTCTGGAATGGTGACCTTGGTGATGAAGGAGAGTGACCTGCACTGAGGAACCTCAGGGGCACAGGCAGAAAAGAGAGTTGGCAGAGTGAGCAGGGCCAGGTCAGGAAATGGGTGGGGGCCATGAGAGCAGTGTGGACCCTGGTCTAGGGTGACAAGGTGCCTCTTAAGGATGCCTTTCCAAAGATCCCGTACTGTTGGCTGTACAGGCCTTGATGCTTGGTACAGAAAACACAGCCAGCGGCGCTTAGCTGAGCTCTATTATACTGGTTTAGAAAACACCTGAAGTGACAAATAAATAGAAGAAAGTTATGGATTGTAACCTTTTTCCGGTCACCCTTCTCCCATCCTTCTTCCCAGAAACGTGGATGGGGGACCAGACCCGGCAATACGGCCTCCTTCTGCGAAGGCAGAGAGTGAAGCTTGTCTGTGACGTGTGGCCACCACTACTGATCCAGTCTCTGTCCCCAAGCATCTAAGACTGTTAGGTCCTCCCACGCCCCCGAACTCCAGGGATTTCTGCTTTCTAAATCATGTATTTCTAGAATGCATTTATTTCTCCCTCGCCGGGGGTGCATGGGGACCCCACCCCATGCCAGTGCCCCTTCCCCCGGGGGCTGGGAATCCCAGGCTCCCTGTCCCAGCGGGCACCTGGGGTCCTGCTGCTGGCCCCGGCAGGGCAGCGTGGCCCTGGAGCGCTCAGCCCCTTGCCTGGCATGCACACGCAGAAGGAGGCTCCCTGCCTAATTCCAAATCATTTTTCTAAGAACAAAAACTATGTACAAATGAATATTTCCATCTTTATTTCAAATTCTAGGTTTCAACTGCAATATTAATGCTACTCCACAGTGTAATTTACTTGTAATAATATATCATTATTTCCATTTTACAGTTCTCTTCTTAAAGTAGTAAAGCGAATGTTTAAAACAGCGCAAATCCGCAGCCCCACAATTCTCCATTCAGGCTCAGAATTTGTGCTCTCCTTTCAGAATTGCACATAATTGAAAACAATGAAAACCCCCGATGTGTTAAATGCTCTAGTCATTAAAGCATTTTTTACTTTGGAATAAAAGACTGCTCTTGTGGTTGTGGTTATTATTTATTTTATTTATTTATTTTTTAAAGAAGCCCCAAGCAAGCTGCTTCCTGTTCCCAGACTGACATCTGCTGGGGATGTCAGGCTGCCGGGCTTCCCAGGCGGGCCCACAGCCGGCTGCCACTCCTCAGCCCGGGGAGCCAGGGCCCTGCCGGCGGGCTGGGGCCAGGGCCACCTCCGTTCAGGGCTGCTCCCTGCTCAGCTGGCATCCATGTTCAGCCACCAGTCCCGGGGACCCCAGTTTCTCTCCTGCTCCCAGCAGCTGGGTTAAGCCCCAGAATGGCACAGTCTTGGCACAGGGTCCTCAGCGTTGGTGGCAAAAGGGGCTGATGGGCAGGAGAGGGTGTGGGGGTAAAAGTAGGCACGAGGCCAGGAGGATGTCCTGTGTGTGCAAACAGACTCGCGGACTCTTGAGGGGTGGGCCCTGTTGCTTTGCTTTCACCAGAAGTCTCCCTGTGCATCTTTGGTTTTGCTTGCTTGTTTGTTCTTGCATTGGTTCCTTTGCTTTTGGTAGAACAGCTCCCCAGTTTGGCGGCCCTGGGCATGGGGTCCTCTAGGGAAGAGTCTCCATCCCTCACCAATTAGATCCCAAGTCCACTGGATTCCCAGTTAGTGACTAGGAAGCAAGCTTCTTTTTCCATCTAGAACGAGGGCCCCTCTGCCTGTTTCCGGTTTGTAGAAAGTTTGGGTCTCTTCCACCTCCTCCCCAATTTAAACTGCTGTGAAGTTGGAATGGGGGAGGGCGATGAAGGGGGCTAGGAGAGAGGACTGTTCTTCTCTCTCTCCTGGAGATGTCGTCCAGTTCCAGGGACATACTGTCATCTGCAAAAGGGTGGTGTCCAAACCTACATGGCTGGCCTCCTGCCCCACGAGGGGCAGTTTCCATCAGGTGTCCTGGCCCCTGAAAGTCAGTATCCTGTTGCAGCCAGCCCTGTATACAGGCTCCTCCACACCTGACCCCCGCCCCCAGCACCTCCATTGGGCGTGGACTCCTGCTGCTTTGAGCTCTCCAGCCCACCCACATCTGTCCTGTATCTGTTCCTTCAGGACCTTTCCCTCCCCCTGCCCAAGTTTGGCTCCCACCAAACAGCTCACCCCTACCCCCAGCTGAGACTCTCAAAGGCACCTCCCCCACCCCAACCCACTTAAACACCTTTATTGAAACTTCATTGTCCACAGAAAAAGCCCAAGCCCTTGGCCTGGCAGAGACAGACAGCATGGCCCAGCCCGGACCCAGTCAGGGCTTCCCGGGGCTGGGAGCCGGCCCTGGGGGTGGGTGGGGCCCATGGGATGATTTCAGGTGGGATGAGGAGGGAGCCTCCCGTAGAAAGACCTAATGAGAAGGTGAATTTGCTTTTTTTCTTTCAGTTCTCAGTGCCAAGGAGAAAGTCTGCTTTGGTGCTAGTTGACTTTTTTCTTTTTAATTAATTTTTAACGTTAGAATAGTTGTAGATTTACAGAGTAGTTGCAAGACTGTCGCAAAGAGTTTCCGTCCACCCTGGACCCAGTTCCCCATTGCTAACACTGCCAGTGGTGGGGCGACTACCCCGCGGTGAGTCTCCTGGGCAGCAGGGGAAGGCCACAGCAGGAGGCCGGGCAGGGCCGGAAGCTCAGCGCTTCTTTTGCAATGCGCATGTTCTCTGTTAATGAAAGGTTTTTTTTTTTTTATAAGTTTGGAGACAAGGTGTCTGGAAAGTATCCAGCCATGTAATATGAACTATAGAGGCGTTTATGGCTGGGTGTTTTTCTGGACAGCCCTCGTATATACACTTTATCCGACTTTGTGTAAATATTCATACATTTCTCTGCAGAAGTAGTCATTGATTGTTTTGCCCTCTGGGGGTGTTAACTAAGGTTGGGTATATGCCCTGTGTTATCTTTTGAAATCAGAAAGAAAAATCTGAATTCCAAAACACATCTGGCATTGGAAGCTTCCATTTATGGTTGTGATACAGAGTTACTTTTAAAAATAAATTTCTGAAAAAAAATTTCCCGTAAAAAGAGCAAGTCATTTAAAGAGAAACAGTAAGTAAATTGTAAGTACGGATGACCTATATTTTCAAGTTTTTCTTTCGCTTTTCCTACCCTTCACATAAACACATAACTAGCATCAAAAACAAAACAAAGGCTCTGCAAGGCCTTCAGGGCCCAGTCCAAACTCCTCAGCTGGTATTCATCTGTGCTCTGGCCCCACTCACCCCTCCACCCCTAGCCATCCCTCAGTCCCCCCACCACACCAGACTTGCTCATGCCTCTGAAATCACACAGTCTGCTCCCTCTGCTTGAAATGCCCCTCCACCCACCCAACCCACACACTTCTGTCCCTGGCAAAACCTGGCCCTTCTTCCAAACTCAGCTCAGTTGCCATCTCCTCCAGGAAGCCTTTCCTGGTTGTATATCTTGCTAGGTGGTCATGCTGTGTGGCCTGATGGTACAGCACACACAGTATTGCCAGGTAAAGAAGCAGTTTGACCCCTAGCTCTGCTCCTTTCAGCTGGATGATTTGGGTCACATACTTATACTCTCTAAGCCTCTCAGTGGGATTAGTGATGATAGCTACTGTTTATTGAGCTCATGCACTATTCTAAGTATATATTTACATGTACAAATTCATTTCATCCTCACAAAAAGCCTGAGAGGTAGAAACTGTTTTGGTCTCTATCTCACATAGGGGGAAACTGAGGCTCCGAGATGTTAAGTTACTTTCCCAAGGTCACAGTGGGCAGGGCGGCTGGGATTTCTTCCTTCTTGCTTCCTATGACCGAGCAGCAAGAGAAGGCCCTATGGGGTTGCTGAGAGATTTAACTGGGATAACCTCAGTCAGGTGCTGCCCCCAGCTTCGCACCCCAGGCGTGGCAGGCGCTTGCAAAGGGAGATGAGAGGCCTGCCAGCCGCTGCTCTCTGCTGCTGCCCTTGGCTTCACCGTCTCCTGTCTCCTCGCTGGCATCTCCCTTGTAAGCCCCAGCAGGGTGGGGCCTGCCCACAGCCCTATCTGTAATCAGTATGTATTTACAATTTGGGCCTCTGCCTCTTAGCTACGCAGAAAGAAATGGGCCAGACTCACATTTGCCTTTCATCCAGCACCTTACAGAGGGCCTGAACCAAAGGAGTTGGGTTTGGCAAACATGAGACAAATCAATGATGAAATAAATGTATGCATGGATAAGTAAGTGGATGGATGGAAGGATGGATGGATGGAATGACAAGGAATAGACACAGATTTTTGTCTTCAGAATTCCTAACGCGTTTTTACATACCATGACTCAAGCAGAATGAAAAATAACACTATCCAGATAATATTCTTCTAACCAGATGTTCAGAGGCTGCAGAAAAAAGGGAAGAAAGCAACCCTTCATACTGCACTGCACTCTACATCTGCATTCCTAGTAAAATAACGTGGCAGTGATATTTAACCCTGCAATTCTCACTTGAGATGTGAAGCTGCAAAGGGAACAACTGGCATTCGTGATAAAGTTCAGGCTTATTAGCTGGCATTGACTAATTTCATGGCATAATAACGAATAAATGAATCTGAGGCAAGATCCTAAAGATGGCAAACAGCGGTGGCGTGTGTGCCGGTGCCAGGCCGCGCAGGGCCGGACAGCAGGCCCACCGCACCGCAGCGCCGGGAAAGAAGCTCCTTACGGAAAAGCCACACGGATGACCGGATGTGATCCAAGGTAGACAGTCTGTACATCAACGATGACAAAAGGACAAAATGTCATTGACATTCGGTTTATTAGGCTACTGACCTCCTTATCTCTTTTTCTCTCTTCTACACTTGGCAGTGGAAGGATAACATATTCATTAACGAGAGCAGTCTTTAAAGGTGAAAGTGTCTAATTATGGGACACAGGGACATTACTTGGCTGGAGGGTACAGAACAGCCCACGAGCCCGCGGACGGCACCCTTAGACACCCTTAGACACCGCTGTCTGATTTATACGCTATTTATCTCCTCCCTTACTCCTGGCAGAAACAATTAGCACTTGGTAATTTGTTGACGTTATCAGGTCCTAGGATTTGTTGCCTTAGTTGCCCCCAATACAAACTGCTATGTGAAATAAACAATTTAAAAATAGTGTGCTCGTACATCATGCTTATTTAACTGAATCTGAATTTGTTTGGGTGGAGTCTCGCATTTTGGTGTCACTTCTACATCAATGTATTCATTTCCCAAGGGATTTAAGATGCTTTCAGAGCCCTACACTGTCACAGTGGGGACCAGGACCCTTTTCCTAAGTGCCGTGGGCCCCCCGGAAAGCAGTACCTGGAGAAACACAAGTGCAGGGCCACGATGCTCCCTTGTAGCACCTCCCTCCCGCGTGCCCTCAGTAGCCCTGGGACTCAGTTTCTCCAGGCCACGGTGGTTTCCTCAGCTCCACTCTCCCTCCCCTTTGGCACCTACACCCCAGAAAGTCGGGAGAGTCTGTGGTTAAATGCTTCCCCACTATGGACGGCTGCCACCAGACTGTGAGCCCCGAGGCCATCCTGTGGCACCTTCGTGGCCCTCCACAGGCTCCTCAACAGGCCCCGTGGGAAGCCACGCACAGAGCTTCCCTGAACTGTGCTCCACAAAAGTGTTCCCAAGTCCCAGCAGGCCTGACGGAGTGAAAGGTGGTTTTAGACGTAAGCTGGTTCACTCCATCTCTCCCCACTTCCTACTTTCTTCCCCTTTTAAGCAGATGGGGGTGTGGTGCTCACGGGAGGCCTCTGTTAGGATGGAAAACAAAATAGCCAACCCCTCTGGCTTTTGTTATTCAAAACCGAAATCCTCAGGAGAGAATGCAGCTGATTCTCAAGCAAAGTCTGGAGGAACCGAGAGGGATTTGCCCCCAGCCCGGAAAGTGTTTGAGGTGGGAAGGCAGACACGAGAGGGCGGAGGGGGGAGGAAGAGGAGAAGGCAGGAGGGGGAGGAACGGGGCGAGAGAAGCGGGGTGTGGGAAACAAGGGGTGCAGGGAGCGCACGCCTGCCCGTGTGTGGTTCAGCGGGGCCCAGGGAGGAGGGAGGGGACACGGTGGGCAAGGCCACCACCTGGACTCTCAGGAGCCAGGCAGCACAGGTGCAACCGGAAGCGGTGTGGGCAGAGGGACTGGCGGAGGGTGCGTCCTGTCTAAAGGACAAGGATCCCTTTCACTGTGTCACAGGAGGACTAGCGTAGACCTCAGACCTGCCATGTGGGCAAGGATTTGGGGCATCTGAGCAACACCTGGGTGGACCAGTGAGTCAGAACCAGAAGGGCACTCCACCTGCCACCTGGAACCAGGACACAACCCAGGGGTGGTGGGTGATGTGAGAACACCAGGAAGGAGGGGAGCTTATGTTTTGTTTTTTCTTTCCCCATCGATAGGAAAGAAAGGGACTCAGAACCAGAAATTAAATAGCTTCTCGTAACCCTGAGTCTGTGGACTACGACCGACGCCCATGCCATGTGGTTAAGCAATGCGTATTTCACAAAGTTAAATGCACTTCCTTATTGTAGGACTCAGGAATTTTAATATGCTAAAATATTAAATGCTGGATCTCAGAGAAGGTGATTCATTAGATCACTTGTGTGCTGATGAATGAGCAATAACTGACTCAGGTATCAAGTCAGGGATTAAAAACCCTGATTTGTAGCATTTGCCATTTGCACAGTGTAAACACTATGGAGGGCCATCCTGGCTCCAGAGCTCCCCTGGGCATTAGCTGAGGCCTTTTGTTGTAATTATACAACTCACAGGCCCCAATCCTCTGCCTTCAGTCACCACAGAGGTGATCCACAAGGCTCTCCACGATAAACTTCTTGTGTGCACCTCTCTGCGCTTGGAGATATTTCCCATGTAGACTGACCTAAGATGTGTCTGTTTGCATGTGTCATCAGTAACAATTAAAATAACCACTTTCCTGACTCATTACAGTATTTCTGCATAGTTGGGTTCTTTTAAGTGATTATATACCTATACCAAGTTCTATGATCTATGAGGAGTACCATAAGGAAATGAGTAAAAGACAGGGCCCCATGGTAGCCAGCCCCCAGGATGGCTCCACACAATTTCCACCTTCTGGTTTTCATGCCCTTGGAGAGGGTTGGTCTATGTAACCAACAGGAAATTTGGGGATGAGTGTCTGACTTCTGAGGCTAGGTCATAAAAGACGCTGTGGCTTTCACCTTGCCCTTTCTTGGATCACTCACTCTGGGGGAAGCCAAATGCCATGTCATGAAGATTCCTGAGTAGGTCCAGGGAGAAGTCTACTTGGTGAGACACTTTGGAGTGTCAGTTGGCCAGCCACGAGAGCGCACCACCTTGGAAGCAGATCCTCCAGCTGCTCTCAAGTCTCTGCTTAGATGACTACAGCCCAGCGAAGCCGCTCCCAAATTTCTGACCTATAAAAACTGTGCTAGATGGTAAACGTTTGTTGTTGTTTTAAGCTACTAAATTTGGGGATAATTTGTTATGTAGAAATTTATAACCAATAGAGTACATAATTTATAGGAGTTATACAACTTAGCAGGGGAACAAAGATGGACACAGACATCTAAAAGTATGTAAAATAAGTCAGTATTGTATAATCAGGTCTGATTGTAGTAAGTTCTGAGAAAGGGGTATAAGAGAGGAAAGAGGTTGTACAGCTGAAAAATACTGTAAGAAGCCCCATCTGGGAAGCTTTCAGGAGGTTAACTTTGAAAGAAAAGGAGGTTTGAAGAAAGGCAGGAACACCTTTTAGAGTCTCTCCTTTTTGGAGAATTCAAATTCCTGAGACATTTACTCAAATATTTTCTGCAAAATGTGAAATTCACTTGAAAATCAAGAATATATCTTTAGAACCACATACAAGTCAACCTGCTTTTAGTAAAGTAACCCAGCCTTATAAAAAGTGCAAAAAACTTAGTAATACACACCAAAAGTTGTTACCAATTTGCTATCTACCACCACTTATGTTGGGTGATAAATAACAGCGTTATTTATTCATTCGGTTGGTTTAAATTAAAGAATAAAAAGATTCAGTTCTTGCTGGGTTAGTTTCCATGCTGGAGACATGGATATGAGCTGAAATAAAGGAAATAATTTCTATTTTGTTGAGAAGACTTAACAAACAACCAGAAGCCCTTCAATCAACAAGAGAAAATTGGTACCTCTTTCCAGACTGTTGTTTTTCATTTTGCTTTGCTTGTTTAGGAAGTTTAAAACCATAGTAGAAGTCATGGTGGTGTGGAATGCTAGCTGGAAAGCATCCTCGTATCTTTTCATTTTGCCTGATTCTCATTCAAGACAGCAGTTTCAAATGGCATAGGAAGTTTGCTTACATCAAATAGAAAATTAAAGCACGTGAATTAAGCAGCTGGAAGAAAAAGCACTGTAAGTCTAAGTATAAAGTAAATGAATAAATATATTAAAAAGCTACTCAGCCTCACAATAATTAAATAAATGCAAACTAAACTACAAGAAGATGCAATTTTTAAGATCTTATCAGATTGGTGAAGACTAAAAAGTTAGATAATGCTCAGTAATTGGGCGTAAGGGGAATCAAGAATTTCACAGGCAAGGGGTAGGAATGTAAATTGGTACAACAATTCTGGAGAGTGAAATGTTAAATGTTAAAAGCACAGACCCTTTGACACAGCAGTTTCATTCTGAGGAATTTATCCCGGATGTGAATGAATACCAATTGCAGCCTTAGTAGAAATAATGGAAAAAATAGAAATAGCAATGCACACATAAGAGGGCTGGCTAAATAAACAAATAAATGGAGTGCTTGCTTATTTGGTGTCAGCATTGTTCCAAAAGCTCTACATATGTGACATTATGTGATCTGACAAGAACCCCAAGACTTGATTCTCTTCTTATGAAGGTACAGCCATTCAAACATCATTCATCCATCCACAAGCACAGAGGTAGACCCAGATGTGCTGACACAAAGGCTAGTTGTGAAGTAGAAAAGATGAAAAATTAAATAGTGTGTGTGTATATATATATACACATATATATATGTATGTATATTTGTGCAGAAAATGTCTAGAAAAGTAACATAAAAGAACAGTTAACAGTGAGATCCTCTGGGGAACTGGGAGCGATGAAGCCAGAGAAGGGAGGAGAAATTTCTATTTTTTACTTAATACCTTCTTTACTTTAAAATTTTATCTATCAATCATATATGTATTTATCTATTCATCCATCCATCACCATCTATCTGTCCTCTATCTGTACATACTTTTTGCCTGAAGTAGACAAACTGCAAAGGTTCAGGTCACAGCTCCCAAGACTGTCTTCACTTCTGACACCAACTGTATGTTTAGGGGGAAGGTATACCAAAACCACCCTCAGATTTGATAAATTCACTAGAAGGGCTCATAGAATAGACTGAGAGCTTTTGTATTCATGGTTATGGTTTATTACAGGGAAAGCATACAGAATAAAATAAGCCAAAGAGATGCATGGGCAGGATCTGGGAGGGTTCCAGATGAAGGGCTTCCAGCGTCCTCTCCTGTGGAGTTAGGACGCGTTAGGCCCCTGGCATCAATGTGACAATGCCCATGGAGTACTGCCAGCCAGGGAAGCTCACCTGAGTGTCAGTGACCAGGGTTTTTAACGGGTTTCCTGATGTAGGCACGATTCACTGAATGCCCACATGGTTGAAGCCTGCAGGGTGCCAGGTACTATATGACCCCAAGCCCCACCCTGAATTACAGCTGATCTTTCTGAAGAGGCTACACCGCAGATCCCAAGATCCAAAGTGGGCCATCCTGTGCTCTAAACAAAGATGGTCCTATCAGGCATGACACAGATTAATCCCAGAGGGCAAAGCCAACTTCTCTACTTTTATAATAAAAACCCGGACTAACTCTGTGGTTGGCTTTCCGTGTGCTCAATGACGCATAGTACAGTTTTGAAGTTATGTTTTTATGACTTCTTTTTTTTTTTTTTTTTTGTATGTGGATAGTTCCCTGGCCGGGAATTGAACCTAGGCTGCAGTGCTGACAGAGCCAGCAACAAAGCCTTAAGTCATTACACCACCAGGGAACTCCGAAGTTATGTTTTTATGTAAGGGGACTGATTTGCACGGAGACACCCTGATCATGTGGGGTTTTGTTCTGTGTTTTCTTAGATTCTATGTGCCTATTTGGCATCCCTTAATCTTGGGGCCAGGCTAAGAGCCAAAGTTGTTTACATCTCTGTGCACCAGCTTTTGTGGGCACATGAAAATCGTACTGCAAACCCTCCCACCAGTCACCCATCCACATTCCCAACCACCTCTTCCATCTCATTCTCACACACCAGGCCAGGATTCTTCTGAAGCCTCACTCACTTAGGGCCAGGAAACATGCCATCGGAGACTACTCCTACAGTCCGAGCCTGCCGACCTCACTCACGCCCGCCAATCCTAGGCTGTTCCCCCTGCCTTGCCTGGTGTTTCCTGTGGAAAACAATAAAGGTTCTGGGCCACGCTTTTCCCTCACTGCTTCTGCCTGCGGACCCACGTGGCCCTCTGTAGCGTGCCATGCTCCCTTCTCTTGGGAAATGTTAGGTAATAAGACTCTTCTTTCAATGGCATTGGCCTCTCTGTGCTGTCACTCAGGCCCCTCCATAAATGAAAATCCTTCGGGTCCAATCGAGACAACTTTGAGACCCCTCGCCCTCAGGCCTAGCTTTCAAGAGGGCGGTGGTCTTTACAGGTTGACGCAGGCTTGGCTCATACATGCTTGCTGAATTAAACAAGTTTTACACTAACATTTTTTGCTCCAGTAGTGCAGGAGATAAATTATTTATCTTGCCTGATACAATCAGGGCTCTACATGGAATTTGAAAATAGGTTCAATAAACCACTTGTGGAAATGCTCATTGGCCTACAAATTCTGCACTGACTGAATTTACTGGAAGTACTTATGTCCTAGCTTGGCCACTGTTCTTTTGTCACTGTTTCCCCGATCCTCTCCCTCACCCCCAGCCCCATCCCAATTCATGTAGTTAGCAAATAAGCCTGTATGTACTGTTAATAACTAAATCAGCCTTGGCCAACTTAAAAACTAAAACTCAGAATGAAGAGAAAGTTCTGCTTACTCCATTTAGGCTGGCTGCATGGTTTATCTTAGGCTCTGAGCAATGTTAGTTTATGATTGTTTTTACTTATTACAAATACATCAGGAATTTCCTGGAGCTGGTTTTAACACAAACACCTTAATTGTACTTGCAGGCAGATATGGAAAACAGAAAATCTGGTAAACTGAAGATGGACATTTGGTAATGAATTCTGTAAGTGACAGTGTTGTCTTCAGCCAATTTGACCCAGCAGTCCCTGAAATGGGGTTTGGCCATATTCCCTCATTTTCAGGGATACAGGGTGTAAATGGGCTGGAAAGAAGAAAAACTGTGATAAAGTATCAAATACAGAATCAATTTAAGCCTCTAGTAATAAAAATGGGTAACATGATGAAGTTATGGACAAATAAGGCTCAGAAATGCCAAGCCATAAAGAATGAAGAATATTTAATGTTTTACTAATGCAGGTGAGATTTTACAGCAATTAAAAAAAAACAAAAAACCACAGTGACTGCCTGAGTCCATAGTAGAGGCTGTTTATTGTTGGTTTCCAATAATTCCCCAAGGTTGACCCAAATAAGAACTCAAATTTTGAGCCAGAAAGGTTGAAAAACATTTTAAGGAAGAAAACTCTAAAATGGCTCTTTGGGAATACTGATTTTTTTTTTGCTATAGATTAATTATTGAAAAATCTGCAGTTCCCTGGTAGTGTAGCGGCTAAGGCTTCGGCGCTGTCAACGCTGAGGCCTGCATTTGATTCCCAGCCAGGCAGCTACTCACATAAAAAAAAGAAAAAGAAGAAAAAAAAGAAAAATCATTTTATTTGTACTCATATTATTCCAGTTAGCCAAAGTGTGTTAGAAAACCAGAAGAATTAAAACACTTGGCTTTTACAATACTCTTGGACCTCTGACTATACTTAACAAGCTGTTAAGGAATGGCTAAGCAGAAGATGCGAAATCGTTTATGCAGACTCAGGACAAAGAGTGTTAGTTACAAATGCTCCTGAGAATAGTAAGTTTTGTGAAGTCACGTGTGTTTAGAGGCTTTTAGCTGCAAGTAATAGAAAACTACAAGTGGCTTAAACAATGAGGGCATTTAATTCTTGCACAAAACAAGAGTCTGGAGGGAGGACACTTCAGGACTGGCTAACAACAGTTAGGGATGCTTCTCTGCCCACCTCTTGGCTTTCCTTTTCCTTAACTCCACTGATGGAGTTACTAAATCTATTTTCAAATAAAACAGAAATGATGTGCAGAGAGCCCTGGCATTCACCTCAAGTCTTCGTAGCAGGAGAAAAAAGAGAGTGGCTATCTCTTTGCTTCCCTCCTTTTAATTGGGGAGGGATTCTTTTTCCCCAAAGCTCTGCCAAGGCCCCTCCCCAAACCTGTTCACATTTCACAGGTCAGAATTGGGTCACCTGCCTATCCCTATTCCTGGCAGAGAACAGAGATTGCAGGATGAATTCAAATCAATAAAGATTCACTTCTTGAAGCTGGGCCCGCTCACTTTCTAAGGAACAAAACTGAAATTGTATTAGCAAGGGAAACGGTGAGCTGGGTATGAGAGATGGTTACGGGTAAACAAGCAGCTGTGGCTGTGATATGCGGAGGCATTAGCAGATGAAAGGTTGGACACAGGTCCCAATGCCTGAGCTGGTCATTACTGTTCAAAGGATGCTGCATTAAAAAGGAAATACATCTTTCATTTGTTGTATCGTTTAAATTGGGTAAAGACCTCAAACCAAGTATCTTAGGTGGCTTTTTAGGAGTTAAGCCACCAGATAGGCTCCTTTCTAGGAAACAAAATTTGGCCGAATCTAACATGGTTTTTCATTAAATCTATTTTCAAGTAATAACAGAAATGCTGTCTCGAGGTCCCTGGAATTCACCCCAAAATGACACAAATACAAGCCAAATGGTTGACATCACCTACATACAAAATTTGACCACAGCATATATGCTTGCTCTCACACTGTGATCAGAAGAGCAGCCAACTGGAGGCTTTGTCCAAAGCAAAAAGGGCACTGGATTCTAAAGACACAGGTCCTCAGAGCGGGCAGAGAGAGAGAGATCAGTAAACAGGGTTAGTAAATCCACTCAGGGAAAAGCCCCAGAAGGCCAAGATGTGCTCTCTTGTCTACACTTCCATGGGATTTCAGAGGACTAACATGAAAGGCTGTCAACTGTCCACTTCACTCCCCATTTACAGCATGGGCAGCAGCAGCCGTGCTGCTATTCTCTACTGGGCCTGAAACTTTTGTGTTTTGTTTTGTTTTTTGAGACTTTTTATTTTTCACTTTTATTTGGCATACAATATTATAAAGGTTTCAGGTGTACAGCACAGAGATGAGTCATTTATATAACTTACAAAGTCCTCATTCCGATACATCTGGTTCCCCTCTGACACCACACATAGTATTACAGTGTTGTTGACTATATGTCCAATGCTGCATTTCACAATCCCTGTGATTCTACTCTGTGACTATGAATTTGTACTCCTTGATTTCTTCCTTTTTTTCCACACCTCTAGCTCTCCTCCCATCATCCCAAATCTAGTACCCATCTAACACCACACAAAGTTACTGCAACTTTATTGACTGTATTCGCATGTTACACTCTATATCTCTCTCATTATTGCCTTATGACAAGCAAACTAAATGTCTCCATCCCTTCCCCTTATTTTACTCCCTCTCCCATCCCTCCTCCCATCTTAAAAAAGTCCCTCTAACATTCTTTGTAGTACTGGTTTGGTGGTGAGGAATTCCTTTAGCTTTTTCTCATCTGAGCAGCTCTTTATCTGTCCCACAATTCTGAATGCTAGCCTTGCTGGACACATCATTCTTGCTTGTAGATCCTTGGTTTTCATCACGTTGGATATTTTCTGCCAATCCCTTCTGGTCTGCAAAGTTTCTGATGAGAAATCAGCTGAGCATCAAATGGGTGTCCCTTTGTAAGTTACTACTTGCTGTTTTTAGAATTTTCTCTTTTTCTTTAACTTTTGCCATTTTAATTATGATGTGTCTTGGGTGTGTTCCTGTTTGGGATCATCTTGTTTGGGACTCTCTGTGTTTCCTGGACTTGTATGTCTATTTCCTTCATCAGGTTAGGAAAATTTTCAGTCATTATTTCTTCAAATAAGTTCTCAATCACTTCTTTTTCTCTTTACCTTCTGGTACCCCTATGATGTGAATGTTGTTACACTTAAGGTTGTCTTAGAGAAATCTCAAACCATTCCTGTTTTTATTGTATTTCATTTTATTTTCCATTTGCTGTTCTGATTGGGTGTTTTCTGCTGGCTTTTCTTGCAAATCACTGCTTTGTGTTTCTGCTTCATCTATTCTGGGGACTCCTTTTATTCCATCCTTCATATCAGTTAATGTAATCTTTATCTCTGCCTGGTCCTTTATAATGGCTTGTATGTTTTTCTTTATGCTTGCTATCTCTGTTGAAATTATCATTAAACTCCCTGAGCAATTTTTATACTCATGGTTTTCGAGCTCTGTCTCTGATGGGTTGTTTGTCCCCATCTCGTGTACTTTGATTTTCTGCTGTTTAAATTTACTTTGAACTCCTTTTCTCTGGTTTCTCATTCTGGCAGCCTCTTCTGTTTGTAGACACTCTGTTCCTTAACCTGACCTATATTGCTACAGTTTCTTTGGTATTCGCTGCTGATACTGGGCAGGCAGAGGTCTGTGGGGGAGAGTCGTTTGCACCCATTTTCTTCATGGGGCTGTGCAGGTAGTATTGGTTTATGCCTTTCTGTTCTCGATTTGCCCCAAGGACTCTGTCCTGAGCCTTGGGGGTCAGTCCTGTATGCTGGTATCTCAGACTGTGCTGGTTGTGGGCTGAGAAACGTGTGCACCTGCAGCTGTCCTTTTTCTCCTTCCTGTCCCTAGTGAGGTCATGTGGTGCCTCCTTACCATCCCCCTCCTCTTGGAACTGAAGTGAAGTTGGGTTACTGTGTCTTGTGGACCCAGTCTGCACCTCCTGCAGGTGCTTGGATGCGACGAGTGGGTTTCTTAGTTGTGTTTGTGCATTTTGTAGTTGAGTTATAGATGTTTTATTAATTGCAATCTTCAGGGGAGTTTTTCAGGGGTCCCTCTCACACCACCATTTTGCTGCTCCTCTTGTGTACTCTTGATTTCTTATACCACACATTGTTTTTCTGCAAGACCCTCAGTGCTTTGTTGAATTGTTCAGGGCATGAACTCTGGTGGATCCTTTTTCTTTCGGCAGTTTTTCCCTTGTCAGGCCTTTGAGGTCTGGTGGGCATCTCCCATTGCGCAGGTCATTGAAGAGGTCCTCTATGTGCTGCTTCCCAAACTGAATTCAGTGGGTAAGGTTGAAGGGGAGCAGAATTTATCACTTGAAAACATGCCTCTTTGGCACAAGGATTATCTTAAGCTGGTTATTTCTTAAGAAAAGGCAACACAGGAGAAGCTCCGAGACTGAAACCTTTTCGCAGAAGTGTGGCTGCTCTAGAAACCACTCCGATCTAGCAGGCCCCCTGAGTGCAAGAACTGGGGAATCTTACCACGATCACAGAGAAATGCAAGGCATAGCTTCTGAGAGGTGACCTGACGTGCCAGTATCTCCCAGTAACCTGGAGCAAGGTAAGGAGCAGGAGCGTGAGGGTCCGAGGGTGTTGTTTCCCCAGGATGGACACCCACTGTCCATGGGGGTAACACACTGGAATCCTTCTGAAGTAACTGATGGTTGCCTCAAACCCCAAGTGCTCCTCCACATCCCCATGATTCAGTCACTAAAGGATTAATATATGGACACTTCCAGGATTCTGTGCTAGCTCGTGGAACCTTATTTTTAAAAAAAATGAAAAGAGAAAAGAAAAGAAAAAGGGCAAGTTGAAGACGGTTGTGTAAAACTTGTACTTTTTTTGCAAGCCTACTCTTTCCACACCTCTCTGCTGATGGCTTTAGCTTAGACTTCACTGAGAAGGCATACCCTCCCGGTCTTCTCTTCTCTTCCAGCGGAAGAAGCCTTCCTGCATTTACTAAAGGCCAGCCCCTCCTGCTGTGTTCCACATCGCATCCCCTCACCCTATAGCTTCTCAAGGATCCTGCTTTTTCTGTCCCCTCCTCTCTCTTGCCTCATCAGCTTCAAACTCTCCTCTCCAAAAGCACGCCTGCCAATATCCGAATATGCTCTACCCTTTTCTATGGCCCAAAAGCCCCAAACCACTCCCCCCCACCCACCCACCCAACCTACCAACACACCCTTTTGCCTGAACATTTCCCTCCAGCCTCCACCCCATTTCTCGTTTCCTTTACGGAAAACTTCTCAAGAGTAATCCAGATTTGCGTTTAAATGAAAGAACTTGTCAACCAGCACATCTTTATCTTCATTTTTTTCAACTGCTCAGCAGCGTTTGCTTTCTTTTTGAAACTCTGCCTTCCAGCTGCTCCAACACCAGTCTCTTGAGTTGCTCCTACCTCATCAGCTGCTGCATTCAGCCTGTTTGGTTGACCCCGATCCTCTCCTTGACATACACACCAGGCTCGTGCTTGGGTCCTCTGCTCTTCTCGTTCAATACTCTCCCCAGTTAGGTGATTCATTCACTCAGGTCCCCAGGTTTTAAATACCACCTATGGAGTGATGATTCTAAATTTATAATATATGCTGCTTAAACTTTTTTCTGAGCTTCAGACACATTAATGGTCAACTTAATATCTACCCAAGCAAGTTTAAAGGCATCTTGAACCTACATTTAAGACAAATTAAAATTTTATTTATTTATTTATTTAGTTAGTTAGTTAGTTAGTTAGTTAGTTAGTTTTTCACATTATTCTGCCATCTTGAACTCTCCACCCCATTTTGGACATTTTAAAATTGGGTTATTTTCTTGTTGTTTTAGGAGTTCTTTGTATATTTTGGGGAATGGTTTTTTATATGTCTTTTGCAAATATTTTCTGCCAATCTGTGGCTTGTCTTCTCATTATCTTGACAGTGTCTTTTGCAGAGCAGAAGTTTTTACTTGTAATGCAGTCCAGCTTATCAATTCTTTCTCATATGAACTGTGTCTTTAGTGTTGCATTTAAAAAGTCATCACCATAGCCAACATCATCTGAATTTTCTCCTTCGTTATCTTCTAGGGATTTTATAGTTTTGTGTTTTACATGTAGGTCTGTAACCCATTTTGAGTTACTTTTGTGAGTGGTGTAAGGTCTGTGTCTAGATTCATTTTTTTTGCATGTGGATGTTTACTTGTGCCAGCTCCATTTGTTGGAAAGACTGTCTTTGCTTTATTGCATTGCCTTTGCTCCTTTGTCAACAATCAGATGATTATATATGTGTACATGGGTCTACTTCTGGGCTCTCTTTTCTGTTCAATTGATCTATTCTTTCACCAATACCTGCTTTCTTAATTACTGTAACTTTACAGTAAGTCTTGAAGTCAGGTGGTGTTCACCTATATTCAAAATAGATTCTTGATTTCTTCCTCCACAAACACACACATTTAATACCTGTCTTTCCCATCTCAGTAAATGGCACCATCATGCATCCAGTTGCTCAGGCTAAAAACCTGGGAGTCATTCTTGATTCTTCCCTTCCTTCCTCTTGTCCAATCCTTCAGAGCGTCTTGTTAATTCTTCCTTCAGCAAGCAGATCAAATCAAGTTGCAATCCTCTGTTTTCACTTAGTCCAAGTTCAGAGTCAATCTCATTGGCACTACTATAATTGGTCTCCCCCTTACTCTCTCCTACAGTCAGTAACTCCCTTAAACCTTTTTCTTAAAAAAAAAGGGGGGGATATGGTGATGGAAAGAGAACTGACTCTGGGTGGTGAGCACACCTGCAACACACAGATGATGTATTATAGAATTATACACTTGAAACTTATTTAATGTTACTAACCAACATCACCCCAACAAATTTAATAATGATATAAAACGAATGTAAAACAAAAACATGGAAATGAGGATATTTATCGTACACTTTACATTCAGCTTTAAATCAAAAGAAAACCAGTCTGAGCAAAGAGGATTTTTTATGAGCTTTGCTGAAATCAGACAGGGATGAAATTTCAGGGTAAGTTCCTTAGGAGGAAAGGTAAAGCCCTAGACCTGCACAATTCATTACAGTAGCCACCAGGCCACATGTGGCTACTGAGCACTGGCAATGTGACTAGTTTGAATGGAGAGATGGTGCAGGTATAAAATACACACCACATTTTGAAGACTTAGTATTAAAGAAAAAGAATCTAAAGGTCAATAGTTTTTAGGTTGATTACATATTAAAATGATAAAAATTTGGATATATTGGGTTAAATAAACTACATTAAGATTAATTCTTTTCAAAATTGTGGCTGCTAGCATAATTTAAGTTACATACATGGCTCACATTATATTTCCATTGGACAGTGCACCCCGGACAGCAATGCATGCTCAGTGTGGTTTTCTGCCCTCTGACACTCCCCTTTCCTGCTCCTCCCACAGTCTGTGCTCCATCTGCCCTCTGGGTGCCAGCCAGCACTGTGCTTCTTCCTCACAGCTGGCTCTCACGACTGGGTGGATTGAGTAAGATGGCAGATGGATCAAGATTCCAGGTGATCTTTAAAAATATAAATCAGATCGCATGCCCCTCTTTTTAAAAACCCTTCAGTGCCTATCCATTTGAGTTAGAATTAAAATGCCAGCACTACATTATATATACAAGATCCTTCACAACTGAGCATCTTATACTCATCACAGTTTAGCTACCCCAGCCTCTGTCCCTGAAAACACCAGGCTCTCTCCTGCTTCACAGCCTCTGTTTGCTGTTCCTGCTGCCTGGGATGCTTTTCTCCTACTTCTTCTCAGTCCTGGAGTCTAGGCTTCAGTGAATACATGAAAGTTTTTAGATATGATGTAATTCGAGATGCATTTTTACATTGCCTTCAAATCTTTCAGTCATTTAAATGAAAAACTACATAACAATTAGCTGTAATCCCATTTATGTAAAAATAAATGCAGATGTACACCTATACAAGGTTGGACAATTAATTTCGCAAACTCATCCTAGAAAAAGTGCTACATACTTCATTGCTGAACATCACTACGATCACCTTCAAAGTACGCCCCTTGGGAAGCTGTGCACCAATGCCTGCACCTAGTCCACCCTTCAAAGCATTTTGGAACATTTTTTCTGGAATGGCCATTCGAGCTGTCATCCCCAATATCTGACAGTTAAGTTTGCGAACTTGCCACCGTGCGCTTATATTGGCAGCACTGTACAAACAACCTGGTTAAGGTGTGATAGTGCATTGCCAAGGTTATGACACCTTGCTGAGTTGTTTGCACAGTGCTGCCAACATAAGCGCACCGTGGCAAGTTCGCAAACTTAACTGTCAGATTTCAGGGACAACGACAGCTCAAATGGCCATATGAAGGGTAGACTAGGTGCTGGTGTCAGTGCATAGCTTCCCAAGGGGACTACTTCGAAGGTGACCATAGTGATCTTCAGTAATGAGGCATGTAGCACTTTTTAAGGATGAGTTTGCGAAATAAATTGTCTCACCTCGTATGTAAATACAATTATTTGGAAGGATACACAGCAGTTAACTAAGGTTACTTGTGCCCTCTCACTAGACACACTGTTCTGCCACTTACTTTTTTATGAAGCAATATAAGAAATCTTTCTATGCCAGCTTATATAGATGTACTTTATTCTTTGTAAAGGCTAAAGGTATTCTTTTGCATGGATGTATTATAATTCCTTTTACTGTTTCCTATATTGATGGATATTTAAATTGTTTCCAATTGTTCTTGCTATTACAATTGAACCTTATTACAGCATATACAGATTTCAGTTCTTCAGATCATAGAAAATAAATCACCTTCTCATCTATGAGAACCAGCCTTTTTATCATAGTTTCTGAAATAATATGTCCTGTTCAATTGTGAAATGTGGCCATCTTAAGCACTAACAAATTTTTTGTATGCAGTTTATATATTGGTATCATCTCTAACCAAGATCTTTAAATAATTTAAAGTACATAAGCACTTTATGAAGATTCAATATTGCTAGCAATGCTTTGTGCATAAGGCCTATATCAAACATTTTTTTCTGGAGAATATGTTTTCTTTTTAAAATTGAGATACAATAATTTAAAGTGCACAAATCTCGACTGTAGAGCATGATGAAATTTAATATGTATATATCTGACTAACTGCTTTCCAGATAAAAACACAGAACATCGCCTATACCTGAGCAGGTTGAGGGACAGTACATTTTCTTGAGCAAGATATTTTTTCAGCTTTATTTGTTTTGAAATTTCTACATTCCTCATTTCTTTACGACAAATACACTTTTAAGACTCTTATAGTAATATTTTGGAGAAGAGAGTAAGGTGAACAAATGGGGAATCACGGGGGTCATTTGGGCATTTTCTCAG
Source organism: Lyroderma lyra (assembly GCA_004026885.1). Classification (NCBI taxonomy): domain Eukaryota; kingdom Metazoa; phylum Chordata; class Mammalia; order Chiroptera; family Megadermatidae; genus Lyroderma; species Lyroderma lyra. Next base: position 238,323 of record PVJL010001487.1, on the reverse strand, counting down.
CTCCAACTGTCCCTAATTATTTACTCATTTTTGGAACTGCTCATGGATATCCTAGACTGGATTAATGGGAAAATCATGGATTGCTGAAGGGGTTCAAGTTTATATAATCTAGGCTGACAGGTTTTCATTTTACTCCCCCAAACTTGTTTCTATTCATTAAGGCCAGTAGAGGTCATTCAATACAAGTAATGCTATACTGCACTGGTTTTGAAATTATGGATAATTTTTTTTTTTTTTTGACAAGAGGAAATGAGCTGTGCAATTTTGGTGAAGCAATTTAATTTCTTTGTGTCCTCACCAGAAAAGGAATAACAAGAGAAAACAAGATATAATAATAACCATGGAGATACATAAAATAATCAGAGAGAGAGAAGTAGGCTGTTCCAGATCAATGGCCTTGATTACCAAGTTGAGAGGTTTGGCCTTCCTTCCTCTTTCTTTTTCTCTCTTTCTTTTGGTTGTTCAAGACCTCCTATTAAGTTACATTGTGTTGAATAGAATTTTGTGGCTAATCTGGAAGTTTGAGAAAATTAATTCCAACTTCCAAATAACTAATTTATAGTTTAACCTTTCCAACACATTTTCTTACTTTATGGCTTGTAGTTCTGGTTAGCATTTACTAAATCTTCTGCTTCCTCAGTCAGTTAAGCTAGATGTTCCCACATGACATTTGCAGTCCGAAAAATTTAATGATTTACATGAAGCCTTGGCATGTTATCAGCAAAATGTCAACATTTATCACTCAACCCAGTAATCTCCTCTTTCAGAATATTCTTTAGCAACATTAAAATATTAATATTTCTTTTGCAGGACAGGTATTTAAATGACCACAGAAAATTTGCTCCATAATTTTCTTATGTGTAATACATAAGAATTGGGCCTGTTAATCATGCTTCCTTTTAGGTGAAGTTAAAGGGAACTATACAGAAATTTACATTTATTGTGTGGCTATTATATACCTGGAACTCTCAATAGTCGTTCCACACTAAGCCGTTTAATCTCTACTAAACGTTAGTACGATCTTTATTATACATATGAAGAAGACCTGGAGCAGGAAGAGGAACTTGCACAAGGTGACATCTAACTGGGGGAAGTGGTATTGGAATCTAGATCTGAGGAGAAACTCTTCCCATCCTATAAAGCTGTGCTCACAACACACAACAGAGGTATAAGCTCCAAATGAGGTATAAAGGAGACAAGGGCAGGAAAAGTCTGTATTTGCAGGGTAGAGAGCTAAGCTGCTACCATGGAAATACGGCAGCTCAAATACAGTCGTTTAAAGAACACTGAAGTTTATGTCTCTTTCATGTACCAGTCTCAGGGTAAGGAGTTCTTCAAAGCAGGTTCCTGCCATATTGTTGCTCCACTGTCCCCTGGGGTGCTGTCCTGGTATGCATTATTAATGGATTCTCTGGAGGGAAAACGGTTCCTGAGGAGAAGCACACGTCCCACATGTGAGCCTAGATCTGGAATCAGCCTTCACTCACATGCCACCAAGAATTTAGTTATGACCTAGACCTAGCTGCAAGGAGGCTGGGAAACAGTTTGTAGCAGGATAACCAAGTACCCAGCTATATTCTATTTAAATTATGAAGAAGGATGCATTCTGGTAGACAGCTAGCATACCCTCATATAATGTCATTTTCTCAGAGTAAAATCAACAGAGAATGAATAAAATAATCTGTAACTAACCTTCTTCAAACAGACAGTTAATAGTTATGATCTGAAGTGTAGTGTTTTATAGAACTGTATAAAAAAAAAACTAGAAAAATGTGATTGAAATATAATTAAATGAAGATGTAATCTATTCCCTGTACTCTAAGGCAACTAAGATGCTTTATTTCACCAGAAAAAAAAACAAAAACCAAAAAACCCAGGCAATTTGCATGAAAATCAGAAGGACAAAGAACCACTACTTCTCTGTCTTTTCCATACTCTTATGGCAACAGAAGGTACTGACCTTACTGGATGGGCTCTGTGGGCTTCAAATGCAGGCCACATACCAGGCACCTTATGAAGGTTTCTTCCTTCCTTAGTTGCTTGCCAGAGTGGGAAAGCAACCTTATCATCCATAATAAGAAAGCAGATGCAGAAATTCTCCCCTGGAATGGCATCCAAATAAGCCCTTGTCTGGACTGGGAAACAAATTCAGAGTGAAAGGAAGAGCTGGAGCTGAGAACCCTCACTCTCATGATGTTTCATTAAGAACTGTGTGGCATATCCTAGAGCTTGGAAATCTGATGCTAAATAGTCAAACCCCTCTTTATCCCCCCATTCTTTTGTGTCCTCAGAAGAAACATCATAACTATTTGTTCAGCTTTTCACTGTGCCCATGTAGAGATAGGACTAATAAATTGATTTAGTGATCAAACCGTCAGAAGTATTCTCAATTAAGGACATTCATTTACAAGTCCTGGAAGGGATTTCCTAAAGAACAGTTATAGTTCTGGCTTCTAATTTTACATTCACCAAACAACTTTCTGTTCTACAATTTTGTCTTGAGTGGCTACAAATGCTAGAAGAAAGCACCCCATTGTAAGTTAAAAGAATTGCTAACATTTACTAGGTGCTTACGAGGTACTAAGCAGTTTTAGCACTTTGCACGTATAAACTCTTTTGACCCTCACAACAACTCTATGCAGAGGGACGTCCTGTTACCCCCATATTACAGCAGAGGAAACAGGTTCATCAGGGGCCACACAACCAGGAAGTGGAACAGTCAGGATTCAAATCCTGGCCTCCTGACGCCCGAGTCGGGGTCTTAGCCACCATTAGTTATTTCTGCATCAGGAACACCTTCTACTGTAAATGAAACAACCTGCACTCTTTATTTGTAAATAAAGTTTACAAATTATACTCTTCCAAGTTTGGGAAAGTTACACAGAGCATCAGCTGACCTGAAAAAAATCAAGTCCTCAGACCTGCAAAGCCAAGGAACAGATAGGATGTGTGGTTTGAGCACTCTTTGAAAGAGTGTGGTCAGGTGAGACCCTTCTTTATTTTTATATTTTTGTATTTCCTAATTACATTATGGGGCTTTTTACTGAGATACTAATTTGTAAGTGGTTCAGGATATTCACAGAACATGAAGGCAATTCGAGAACAGTCCGTTTTTATAAGGGGCCCCAAATCAGTTCGAAGGAGACAAAAATGTCACTCTAAAGTCAAACCTACCTCTTTTATTCTATTACCACAGCATATTTTTACAAGCTTAAAATAGATGAGATCAAATTTCCCAGCTATAGCAGTGTGCCATTAGAAACAGTCAACATTTATGAAGTCTCTGGCAAAATAAAAAAAAAGCATTAAGTGTATTTAAGTAGTCTAAGCAGGAAAACGTAAGAGATAGGAAAAGAAGAAATTTTGTGTCTGACTCTTTGAGAGAAGACAGAGTTGTTACAAAGGAGCTTTGAGAATATGTGAAAAGACTACTAGAGATGGTAACATCAATCTGGATTCTAAGCCAGGAAAGTTGATGCACCATTAGTAAGACCTACTCCCCAAGTGGAGCTGACAAACTGGAACAGAAATCTCACATACAACTATGTTAACGATGAAAAGTAGTTGTGCTTTTTGAGGCTTTTTGGTTCTTATCTGAGCATGCCCACAGTGCAAGTTATGAAGGTAATATGATAAAACTAAACTAAATGCTAGTGCAAACTCAGTTCAAGTTTTGGGCAAAAAATAAAATCTCTTTTTAAACTACAAACTTAAGATGGATTCACGTATAATCCGAAAAACACATTAATTATTGCCAATATTAAAAATGAAGATACAGGCATATACTCAGTTATCTGTATGTAAAAGTTCTTAAAATTCTCAACTTTTATAGAAAATACGATTTTGTACATGTAAATAGAATGTTGCAGATCTTCTAACCAAATGAAGTATTTTTAGCACTTAATTTCAGCCACTAACGAATGCAATTACCTCAAAACTAACTTCTTTCTCTTATTAATGGTTCTGTTCTGCAACATGCAATTATCACATTAGAAGTTAGCGAAAAGTAAAATTACACAATCTTAAAGGCTTTATAATGAGATTTCAAGCTTCTTTAAGAAGTCTATGCAATTTACTTTGGAGAAGACCCAAAAGCAATAGATTTCTTTTTTTGGGGGTGGGGTGGTGGTGGTTCCCTGGCTGGGAATAGAACCCAGGCTGCAGCGTTGAGAGCGCCGAAGCCTAGCCACTGCACCACCAGGGAACCCCCAGATTTGATTTCTTATCTTAGTAAAATCTGTAAAAATCCACTAAAACTATACATACCTCCAATACAGAAATATAACAAGAATTTTCACAGCAAACTTGGTCAACTGCACCTGTACCTGCATTTTATTTATTTAGTACTTAAAAAAAAAAACCAACAAAAAAAACCCCTTTTCACTTAGTTTTATTCGTATTTCTGTTGTTCACTAATTTTATGTTTGCAAAAAAATATCTGCCATAGTTCCTCCTTATCCATGGTTTTGCTTTCTGTAGTTTGTTACCTGTATTCAATTGCAGTCCAAAAATATTAAATAAAAAATAATTAAGTTTTAAATTATGAGCCATTTTAAGTAGTGTGATGAAATTTCATGCTGTCTCACTCTGTCCTGCCTGGGATATGATGCGTCCGTTTGTCCAGCATCTCCACACTGCATATGCTACTCACCCGTTAGTTACTTAATTGCCATCTCAGTTATTAGATTGGTTATGAAAGAGACCCCATTTACATAACTTTTATTACAGTATAGTTGTAACTTCTACTTTAATATTGTTGTTAATCTCTTACTGTGCCTAATTTATAAATTAAACTTTATCACAGGTATGTACAGGAGAAAACAGTAAATATAGGGTTTGGTACTATCCACGGTTTCAGGCATCCACTGGGGGTCTTAGAATGCGATCCCTTAGGACAAGGGATCACTGTATTTGGTTCTCAAAAACAGCATACTCACCTAAGAACTTCTAAACTGTATTTATTACTCAACCGAATCATTTTTAAATATCCTTTCCTATGTATAGCCAAATCTCCTTTAAAATCACTTTTTTCTTGCCTTTTGTGCTACATTGTTTCAATGTTAAGTTTATGTGTGTGTGCGTGTGTTAATATTTCCTTATCTTTCATGTAACATCATAATACAGTAGTGCAAAAGACTAAGCTAGGTATGAATCTGGATTGCACAGAAATGGTCCTGTGATCACAGAGCAGCATGCAAGGGCCAAGGAAGGGAACAAGGGAGGTCCTGCGGGAGAGTTAACACAGGAGAGAAAGGAAGGGCTTAGGGATGAGAGAACTTTGAGACTATCATCATAAGAAAAGAAGGCTAAGTGTCAAATGGTCTCTAAATGACTAATTTGTCATTATTTTCTTCCAGAATTTTCTACTACAATTTTACAAAGTACTTATATACTAAAATCCAACTGGTCTAAAATATTTTAATAGCAAGTATGAAGAAGTTTTATCATTTTCAAGGTCTAATCTTTTTAATAATAAACATTTACACTCACTATCAAATTTAAACAAAATATAACCCACCAGACATGAATGGGTTAGTGTTCACAATAATTTTATAATTTCAAAGAAAAGATTAAAAATAAACACTTGTTTCAATATGGTCACAACAACAACAAAAATCCCTTAATTTCTGAAACATAATTTTTTTCCAGCATTATTTTCTTTATGATCAGTCACCTATGTTATATCCTTTGTAACATCATTGCTATCATCTTTCAATATATGTCCATCTACAAATTAATTAACTTTCTTGAGACAAATCCCTGGTATACTATTCTTCTGAGTCCCATGAAAGACTAACTTTTAAGATACAATTGCAGCTGCCCCACACTGCCAGTTACTATGTCACACACACGCCTTAAAATTCTGTAATCAGCAACCACCAGGTGCCGTATCGCATTCAGCACACTACAGTCAGTCAATACAGACATCCCCAAACACACCAAGGCTGGTTTTGTCAAATGTTTTATTGAGTGTAGACATCTGGAGTACTGTAAAACATGCATTATCTGTAGATTCAGAAAGGAGCAAGCCACATTGTCCTCACTGTCAAATGTGTCAGGCTTGGCATACATGATGGAGATTAATGAAGTATCATGAGAGTAATATGGATCCTGAAAAGCTTCTACAATTTGGAGTAGGGTCTTAATCACGTGAAAAGCAAAGCTGTTCACATCAGCGAACTTGCATTTCATTGGGGGTACACAGTATTTTAATTTTAAAACAAATAAAAATAATTGGTTGTAGAAGATTCCCATCCCCTCTACTTTGTCTGTCCCTTCAGTTTTCAGAAATTTTAATTTAAAAAGAAATCATATGCCATTTGTAAATTGTACATTTATCTGAGCAACAACTAAAATTTATTTCTTCTTCGGTTGCTGAGGTGTATTAAATTTGAAGAAGATAATATCTCCATCTTCAACAATATAATTTCTGCCTTGTTGTCTGTACTTTCCAGCAGCCTGTAAATAGGAAATATAGAGGAAATGGATTATTTTACAACTAAATCTGTAAGGTAAATGGTAGAAACAAATGCAAAAAGTATTATACTTCTTGGGTCATATTAAAAGTCTCTCTCTTTCTCTCTCTCTCTGTCTCTCTCTCTATCTGAAGGCACACAAGTTCAAACCTAGACTTGGAGAGAAGCAAAGTATTCCTGATTTGGGCAGAACTAGATTTTCTGTACATACATAATCATAATGTATTCTCTACTAAATTGTTGGTACATAAATGTAATTATACCAATATCATTAAGTTTCATTACATGCCATTTATGGTACATTTCTGATGTGTCTGCAAACATCAAGCAAGTCACTGTAACAAAACAGATCAAACCAGGCAGGAAAAAAAAGACTATATAAGTAGTTTAAAGCTTCATTATTTCTTTAATGAAATTCTTTGGTGATACTGGTATGTCAAAAAGATAGTTTGCTACAAGGAAAACTATTATCAATCAAAATGCACAGATTTTAAATTATTTGCTTGTAGTGTTTTATTTAGTCTTGACAATGACCATACATAGTGGTGTGTACTAGAATTCATCAAGAAGAAGACTATAGGCACACTGAGGATTTCGTTCCAGACCATCACAATAAAGTGAGTATTGCAATAAAGCGAGTTGTAATCTTTGGCTGGTAAAGGCTCTGGCCTTTAATTTGTAAAAGCGCAACACCTGTGAAGTGCAATAAGGTGAAGTGCAACACAACGAGATATGCCTCTATTAATGGCACTAGTTACAAAGCAGAACAGGTTGGAACTGCAAAGACAGATATTCTTTTCCACTTGCACATTTAGTCGACAAAGCAACTGATTCCACCTGCTGGTATGCAGATCTAGACGTACAACTGGCCTGTAATTCTAATACAAACAAGCGGCAGTTCCAGAGACTCAGTCAGGCTCACCCCACGGCACAGCACAGCACACACACTTCACCAGAAACACAACTGGCACGTCAGCATCTATGCTCCACACTGCACACACTGACACGACTCCACATGACCCGGCCATCCACCACTTGATAAGGGCTCGAGGATCTTTGGGAAAAAATTCTCAAAAGCATTTCTTTTCTTGTCAGAATTTATTCAGATCATGAAACCTTTGCCCAACTTTCCTTTGAAAATATGGATAAGAATGTTCAAAGTCATGTGTAATTATACTAATCAGAAAAAAAACACTAACGAAGATCATACATCTGAGGTTAAAAATTAACAAACCAGATCACAGAGCCCTAGTAAACATATTTTCAAATATCTAGATAACATATAAAAAAGTCGCCTACTAATAGTGTATTTATTAAATGAAAGCTAATTTTTAAAAAGCCATGACACTCTAACATTCTAAAAATCTCTCTCTTGCTCTGTCCCTCTCGCTCCTCTCCTAATTTTTATAAAGACATGTGATGTGCTGAAGGCCATACGCTTATTTTGAGAACATAAAGCCCACTGTTATAAAGCTATACAGACAATTTAAAGCAAATACATACCGACATGACATACTAATGTAAATTTGTATATTTTGTTACCACTCAAGTTTACCACTGAGTAAAGGTGACAGTGTTCCTTTAAATTCTCTAGAGACCATTTAATCCATTTCCACTGCTATCAGAAACACTGGTTGAAAAAAAAAAATCAATACCCATTTGTGAATCTTGAGTATGTATTAAACAAGACACGTCTAACCAGTTCATTTGCACTTGAAAGCAGCCATCTGTAGAAGCCAGCTTTGCCTAAGCAGATATGATTGCTAATAATGTGATATCCCTGTAGACTACAAAGCCCACACAGAGCTATTCAGTATATAGTTCACAGCACTGGCATTAAATTAGTTATGCTGCACTGGTGTTAGAAATACATATACATATATACACATATACACAATCTTGCTCTCAAACCTCAAACCTACTTTATAATATGCAATTAATATATGCTAAATAAGAGAACATAAAACAATTCATAAATGCTTTATTTACCTGGAGTTCAAATTTTGAAATGCTAGTTGTGGAGATTAAAAATCATATAAAACACTTAATGATATTCTAAGCTGAAAATCCAGAGGTTAATCTTTTCCAATTTATAGTATAAAAACTACCAGTTCGTGGGAGCCTTTACGAGCAGGAAATACTATTTTATTGTACATTATAGAGTTTCCCTGTATTGTCAGAGAAAATATTCACAATTTATATATCTTTCAAGTTTATTATAACATAGGGTATCTATTAAGGATTGGTGAAACAGGCTTATCACATGAGTGTAAAAAAGCAGCATCTGATTTCTGAATTCCAGTGACAGAAAAATTCTTATTTTAATCACCTTTACATATGCCAACATTATGTAGCATGTTAAAATTACCTGAGATTTTCAAATATAATTAATATTCCTAACAAAGTTCAATCTCAATATTTGCATACCTATCTAATGATACAGATCACATCACTGAAAAGTTAATGACATTGTTTAGTTGTAAACTGTAACTTCTCTCATTCCTTTTTAAAAACAAAATGGCTCTCATTCCACCTTGAACCAATTATATCAACATTTTTGCCCACCTCTTCTTGGGGTTCCAAAAGTCCTATTAAAGTCCTGTTGTTCAGTATGATCTTTCCAATGATACCAATGAGAATAAACTAAACTTGAAATAAACTTTCCTGATTCCTTTCAAATTAGGAAATAGTAAACACAAGCAAAATTTCTTCAGATTCTTTAACATTTTCTATGGTAGTCTTCAAATATCAAATTAAATTAAAGATAAAGGAGCTTTCCTACAATGTCAGTTTAATCACTTGGCTTAAACTTATCGATTAGAGATGACATACTTACTAGATCCTGCTAAATAAAACCTAATAAAGCCAAACAAAATTAAACCTGAAACAGAATTTACATTAAAAAGAAATCATTTATTACTCATGTATAACATTGCTTCACTACCAGTGGTTGCAAATCAAATTACTTATTAGCTAAAATAAAGCACAATTTTGGACGTGCCCTCTAGTGTTGAGAAAGCAAATCAAATTCCCAAAGATCTTAAAAAAAAAAAAAAAAAGTACAGCCATGAAGTTTCAGTAAGAATAGGTTTTATTTAACTAAATTTCTGTCCTGTTTCCTTGAATTAATCATAAGCATACATATACTACTTCTATTTTAGATACTTAAATGTAGTAAGAATGATTTTTCATTGGCTATCAGTAAACAAATTCTTTGAAATCATTCATAATTATTTAAAACTAATTTATTTTCACTTTTAGAAAAATATTACAAAATTACTGAATGACAATAATTTACACATTTTAAAAATTAATTTAAAAGCATATAAACAATTATAGTTCTTCAATCAGTTGATGGTAACACTAAACCCTAATGCACAGTTTAAAAGACAGTTATTCATTTTAATGAGAATCTTCATTAATAAAAATTATAAAATATGAAATTAAAAATAATTCCTTACCTTTACTGCATTTTCAGATCCTTCCTCTTTAAAATCTTCGTATTTCATTACTTCAGCCATAATGAATCCTTTTTCAAAATCTGTGTGAATCTTTCCTGCAGCTTGAGGAGCCTTCGTCCCTTTCTTTGAAAAGAAAGACCAGAGAAAACTAATTGCATTTAAGATGATTGATGGTAAGCATAGAGCTTCTTTTTTCTGATCTGCAGTTGGGGTCAACTTAAACTTAGTTTAATATCAGTTAAGATGTCAGATATACAATTAGTACATTTTCAACACTGACCACTATTTGTGCAGCAGATTTAGCAGAGACAGATCAGCAGATATTGAAGAAGCATAGCTTTGTTTTTTCCTAACAGTCTTCCACAGTTTTATTGATTTAGATGCCATGATCTGGTTTTGGCCTGGGTTTCATTTCGATTTTCTATACTTCACAGTGGAAAAAAAAAATAAGGATTTTTAAAATAACTTTCAAGATGAATTATCAAAGGTTTTAAAAAGATAAAAAGTCTTGAAAATTTCAGCTCATCTAAAGAACATATAAAAATCAATATATAAAGGGGTATTTTAAAGGTATATCCAACAAAGCACATAAACTATGTTTGGCAAATAATTTGGAAATTCTCATAAAATTTTAATAATAAAATTTTCAAGCATTTTACATTATATACCCTGCCTCCAACTATCACGTAGAAAAATTCAAGTTGATATAGGAAGAGATATGTCTTATAATTATTCCATGTGTTAAATTACAAGGACACACATTTCAGACACACACAACCATGGAAAGAAATTTGAGAAATAATGGTGACCTAAAGGCTGCTTAATAAAGCATGTTAAAGTGATAAGAAATCTGACACTATAAAGCACAGTTTTTACAATAAAAGATGTATTGGGTTAATATGGCTACTCACTGATGCTTACCTGACTAAATATCTTAGCACATTAAATCATGGCTACTTACAATCAGTCTTAAGATAAACCACCTTTCACATTTTCAAGCCCAGAACACATTATCTTTCCTGCTACACATACTTAAGTTTAGAAGTTTTAATGCTTTAAAAAATATAGTAAAAATAAACCCTGGCAATTTGTTTACCAACTCAAATTTGCTTTGACATTATTTTGTAAGTGTATATGCAAAAGGACCTTGGTTAGAAATAAATCTTTTTTTTTTTTTTAAACAAAGGGGAGATGAAATAAAAGAAAAATGAATGTAACATTCACACAAGGCATTTAACATTATGTTGAACTGCCTCCATGTTCCTATCCATATTAAATAAAAATAAATGTAACAGTAAATTGCAGTAGTCAGTGCAAATAGAAATCAAGGCAGCACTAAAATTAATCATGTAGCATACATTAAAAAAAGCATAATAAAATAATGAATAAGACACTGAATAATTCTAAAAGTTCTGACATAATTTTTATATGCCATAATGCTATTTGGGACTACACAGATTTAAAAATATTTTTTCATTAGTAACTACCATATCACAATATATTTACATCTAAAAGCAAGTCATTACAGTTCAGTTTCTATTGTCCTTTGGGAATAAATTAGTCATTGTTTCTGGTTGTAATCATTATATATATCAATATTTAAAATACATATCACATTTTTAAGAAGACTGAATATATAACATAGCAAAAAAAATATTACTTCTATGGATTCAATTTACAAAAGGCATGAATTATTATACATTGAGTTTAGCTCTTTGAGCCCAACTGTGTATCTATAAAGAGCATAATGATGTCATATTGCTTTTATTGCTGAAAATGTAATCCGAGCAAAGCAAAAGAGGAAAGAACCACCCGCAACCCAAACAAACTTAGCGAATACAAAATGAAAAGCAACATCAATTTCACTGCAGACAAACCCAGTCACACAGATTAAGCAAGCACAATACTGGTGCGTCTTATCTCTGACCACAGGAGGAGGGTAGACAGATTCTACAGGATGAAGAAATTCAGACTATGTAATAGGCAGAATCAATTGTTACCTGCCTCAATCAATGCCGCTCCACTTTCACTGTTCAGCAGCTCACAAATAATTAAAGTTATCCTGGACAAAAACCTCATCTGTAATGACTAGCTAACCGCCACCATGACAAACTTCAAAGTCAGTGATATCAATCTGAATTCAATAGTGTGGAACTGGATATAGCTGATGAATAAGTATGAATCTTACCCTGATGGTCCATGCACGCACTTCATCTGGGCCTGCAGTGAAAAAGTATTCTAGTTGGAGTGCTGCAAACCCAGCCTTAATGATCTTTGGTAAAGCGCTGAAATAAAATGAAACAAATTCACTCAACATATAAGTTGATTGTGAAAAGAGATTTGGTCTAGAGATAAAATTATTCATTTCAAGCAGAAAATGTGAAGGTATTAGTAAATGACTATTCATTTTTCATAATATACTTAAAGAGGTAAAAAAGCATATAACTTTCTAAAAAATATCTTCTAAAACTATTTTAATTTTATTAGTCTGAATGTATCATTTTAACTGTTTACTATAAAGAAAATAAAATTTTGATCTACCCATTCTATGACTGTTTTTGTCCAATATTAATTATTCCCAGGGTGTGGGTCATGAAAGCAAATTTGATTGAAATTCAATGTTTAAACAATATATTATGGTTACTCAGAAAAAACTAAGTCAACTGATTCACTCTTTACCCTCCCCCCACTGAACATGACGAAAGAGTTTTGGCGATCATTCCTTCTCAAAAATATACATAACTAATACCTATGTTATAATTAAAACACTGTACAGAGATGACAGATGACAGTTAAAAACTTAATTTAAAATAAATCTTTTCACTCTGTCTCATGGTAAAGAAAGGAGAAGATTCCCTCTTTATAATGGTAATTACTCTGTCATTTATTATTCTATCAGCGCAAGCAATTAAATTACTGCAAGGAAATAGTTGATAATAAAGTGTAGGGAAAATGAATGCTAATTAACCTTTGTGTCATGTTCGCTTCTAGATACTTCTGTTTCTCTTCAGCACTCAATTCTTGCAACTTGAGTTCCAAGGCCCCACTAAAAGGAATGACCAAGGCACCTGGGTCATACTTGTCCACCCACTCTTTAATTTTTATCAACCTGTAGACAAAAAAGGGCACAACATTATCCTGTAGTGCATGCATGACTGTACCACATTCATTATTATCAAGTAGCACATACATATTCATAAGAATTGCACGGTTTTATGATGCCATCTTTTTGTGTATAGCTTTCCAAGGTCAAGGCAGCAACTGCTTCAGGTATACACCATAATATTTTACTGTAATTCTAGTTTTACTTTAGCATATTACCTACAGGAACTATAATACAAATATTTTAAAACTTTTAAAAGTTATACTAAATATTTTCAGCAATTAATATCTGTGCCCTTGAAAAACATCAATTTTAGAATTTTCCTTGTCTTATGAAGTAAATTTTTTTTTTTTTTTTTTTTTTTTTTTTTTGGTATGTGGGTAGTTCCCTGGTGGGGAATTGAACCTAGGCCACAGCGCTGACTGTGCCAGTGACGAAGCCTTAAGCCACTACACCACCAGGGAACTCCCACAAAGTAAATTTTTTAAAAACAAAAACAAAATTCTGCTTGTGTAGAAATCAGACCTAAAAGTGCCAGGTAATTTTGAAGAGTCTTTGACAAATAATTTCTTCCCTCCAGATATCTATATGCCTGGTTCAGTTCCTACTTGGACTTACAAGAGCTTACAGTTGTACTGGTTTTGAGGTAGACTTTTGTTAATCAAAACAAATATGTCCAGAAATACAGATTTACAAACCTAGTTAATTATGTACATACTACTCTTATGAACCTCACTTCTGTAAGATCATGAATAACAGAACTACAGAGAAAATTAATTTCTTTAATCACAAAGGGTTTGAAAAGCCGAATTAGTTAGGAAATTGATACTAAGTGTTACCTGAAAAGCTGACTGAGTGATTTTTTTTTCCTTCCAAAGCATGCAGTATTTTAATAAAGTAGTAGTTAGAACATAAATGAAATAGTGTAGTAAATATATTAACCAGACTCCAATTCTACCACTCTGCTAGTTTTTTATTCTTGGGCAGGTTACTGAACCTTTCTAAGCCTTAGTTTCCTTGTCTATAAAAACAGAGATAATAATAGTACATATTACATTGTAAAGAATCTAGAAAAGTAATGTCTGGCATATAGTAAGCAAATATTAACAGTAATTACTATTATTAATTTTCGTTCTCATGTAATTGTAGCATATATGCCTATGATTCTGGAATAGTGTAGTATAGAACTGAATACAAATACAGATTTTATAGAAATTTATATTAAAAATTTTAATATATACCATGCAGAGTTCCATTAATCTCCCATATTTACACCAATGTTTTCATAGCTACTATGGCAAACAAAACAAAACAAAACAAACTATGGCAGGAATCATTTAAATAATCAATGTTAATGTCAATTTAGGGGAACAAAAACACAAAAACTAAACCACAAATTCATTAACACTGACCTATTATAGAAAATGGCAGAGGATCAGAGTTATTAGAAAATGAAGACTACATATGGCCTACTGAGTAGGATTTAGGATGGGATAAAGGAATGAAAAAATCATATAATAGTTTGTACATGTTTGTTATACAAGGCTAATCTATAGTTTATTTAATACATTATCAGCAGTTTTTGAACTTCATAAATTTTTTCCTTTTGTTTATAGCCTAAAAATATGAACCAATCCAATAAATTAAATATTTATTTTGAAATAAAGTAGTTGTCCTTTAAAATAGGAAATCCAAATCAGATATTTTCTTATCCAAAATTATGAAGAGCAAGTTAAGGAAAAAAAATGAAAATTTTAAATTGATACTTCTGTCTCTAATAACATTATGAGATTCTAAGTACTTCATAGACTTACACTAGTCAAACAAAACTGTACATTAAATATAACATACATTTATTATACAAGTCAGATATAATCAAATATGTAATTAAAAAAGATCACATATTGAATACAGATTCAATGGAAGTGAAATAAAACAAGCCCATGTAAAAGGATAACATAAAAAAATCATATATTTTGTTTCATAAACACAGTCAACATAACTAATAAAACTAGAACTGATATGAAACAACAAGATAAAAATAATTACTTTGCTAAAACATCAATTCAGAATAACAATAGTTTTACTCTGTCATTTAAGCAGCCTTTCCTGCAGAGTCCTCAGAGGGATTATTTGCATTCCTCAGGTGTTCTATTGTACAATTCAGATGAATAAAGACTTACAAATCATTCCTCTACCGCCAATGTGAGACTTTGATCTGGTGAATACACCATTGTACCTTAACTATAATTGGCAAAAAACCTGACAGTGTAGAGCATCACAAGCTTAATAACAAAGGAGAATATCTCAAAGTGTTGACAGATGATCTTCATAATGCAGAAGCGGAGCTGGTACATTTTAGCAATAAATGAGCACTGAGGTCTAAAGGTCTCTAAAGTGACTGACATCAGACCTGCTATAGCCTCACTAAAAGAAAAAGGTACCGTAGCACTCTCCGTAAAGTGAGTTAGGCTCTTTGCCTGCAAGCTTTACTTTTGTGACTTTCCCTGTCATAGAAAACACAGGGAAGATGAAAAGTGAGTTAGGTTCTTTGGCTGTCTGCTCTACTTTTGTTACTTTTACTATCAAACAAAAGTGAGAAATGTCCCAAAGTAATTTTTAATTACATGTTTGAAATAAGCCTTGGGCAATTAAAAAATATTACTTGATTTCAAGATTACAGGTTAAAATACATATAATATAACTATTAGGTCTGATAGTTACAAAAATGTAATAATGAGGCCAAGATCACAAGTTTGAACCCCATTGGGACCAGTTACCTTTTGCAGAAAAATGTCTATTTTATTGCTATAAACCATATCCCAAACTATAGTTATTCATTTCAAAAACCTGTGTTACTGGCACATGAGGGATATGGAAAATCAAAGTTGAGCTCAGTACCACTACTAGAAAAACAACTTCAAGTACATTTTATCAAAGGGACTGAATAATAAATCTCCATATACAAATGTTAGCAAATGTCTAAAGAAAAGTATGCAACTGTTACTGAACAAAATAATAATGATAATGATGATGATACTGTTATAGAACATCACATTATATGAGGGGAGAAGAAACAGTAAAGACAATACACTCTTCATAGTATATATTCATTTTACAAATTTATATGAACAGATTATTGCAAGAGGATCCATCCTTCTCTTGATAAGGAGACAGAGCCACAGTGGTTTCCCCAAAGTCTTAAGAGTGACAAATGGAAAGAGGAACTGCCATTAGTTGTATTTTTTCTCCCTGTGGTAATAAAGCAAGAGGACAAAGCAGGGACGATCAGTTTTAAGACTAAAAGGGTGATGCTTTGAGATGCACTGGCAGGTTGTGTTCTGTTAGATTCCTCGGCAGAATTAAATCTTCAGTATTAAGTTAGTATTATAATAGATTTCAAAAATACAATGTTCCAAATTTACCTTTGGTCTTACAATCTGACTTTCTTAGCCAGTCTTGAAATTCCAGATTATATAATTTGATTTTCCTAGGGTTAGTGTACATTGTTTGTATTTCTCTTCCCAGATACTAATTTTATTTCTAAAAATTCTATTTGTTTCTCTTTTGAAATCTACCTGCTCTTTTTCGTAACATTTTACTCTTGTTTAATGAATTGTTAGTCCTTTTTCAATTATTTTAAACAGATTAATTAAAAGTTCGTTTCAGACTGCTCTAATTACTCATTTTAGTTTCTCAAGTATAACTCTGTCCCCACCATGTGTCATCTGCTAATGGCCTCTCACAACAGTTGGTTCCTTGTCTGTTCAGTGTTGTTTTGGGGAGTGTGGGCATTTGGAAGCAGCAGTTCTGTTCCAAAGGAGTTATGATCCGATGGGGTAGTTCTGTGGTTTCTTCTAGGGAAAGAGCACTGAAGGTTTCTGCATGAACTTACTGGTAATGCAGATTAAGGTCCCCTACTTCTTAGAGCACAGTGCCAACCTCTAATTTCCTGAGAGTAGTAGTTTCTTTTTATTTGGAATGGGTGGGAATGAGGGCATTTTTCTAGGATCTGATTATGGAAAGGATAGCCTTTTCTAGGGGTTAGCAGTGAAACTCATTCCATCACAGGTAGCCTGGGGTCTGTGCCTTGACTCTTATTCTTATGTGAACACTAAGGCCTCTAAGCCATATATAAGCTCAGCTTTCCCTAAGGGCCATATACTGCTGATTGACTTTTCTACCTTCATTTCTGAGTCCTCTTTGCTTTTGGCACCTAGAGAATCCCTTCTCTGGCTTTCAAGTCCTGCTGTGTGTTCTAAAAATACCACACCTTTATCAATACTATTCTTTTCTGGTTATTTTTCTCTGGTGTTTCTATATATTAGAAACAAGGGAAAGTATTGTTTTGGCTTAGTCCACCATCTTAACTCAAAGCTCTCCATACCAGAGTTAAAACTTCTATTTTATTGTGTTCCAGTACAACAGCTTCCAATATTTTTTGACCACCACTCATAGGAAGACATCAATTTTATACTTAAATCTAACATATGATGCATAGACATACTATTTTCATACACTTATCCAAGTGAGACAGTTGTCACAAAACAACACTTACCTTTATAACGGGAATTAAAACAACCTGAAAGGTACTATTTGATATTCTGCATAAAATTAAATTCTTACAACTTAAACCCCTGAACTAGTTTTCTCTAAAATATCTGAATAAGAATTTTAATTTATTCTTTTCTACACTTCATGTCCACCTAGCCATTCAATGAGTCCCAGCTACTCAAACTCTGATTATATGTATTTTCTAAAAATCCTTTAAAAATGGCTCAATTGAACACTACAGCCAAGTTACCTTACAATTTATGATTATCTTTCCTGAACATTAGAACTCTCTCAATCTGTTTATTCTATCTGCAACATCAAAGTATACTTAAAAATCTTTGAAGTTGTTACATATTGTAATATTAGGTTCCTTTAACACACCTATATAGTTTTCTGTATGAATCTATGTCTCAATTTAAAAAAGAATTAGTAGTGATATCTTACTCTTCTGATTGAATACAACTGCTGGCAAGAACCATCTGCCAATATTCAGAAAGTGAAGCAACTTACACAAAGGAACACCCAGAGCTGGTTTATTCAATGACTTGACATCATTCAGTCAATGTTATGAAGGACCTGACCTTACCTAAGCTAGTTCTCTTCATGTTGTTCATGGTATGGCTGTGCCATAAATCCAGGGAGCACTGATAAACACTGAGGTCAGTTCTAGTCTCCTTCCTCACAGGTTTACTCTTATTTCTATTAAAACTGTTTAGATTCCTAAAAATTGACTCTAAGATACCATATTTCTCTTTTCCATTTTCCAAACATGATCACTACACATTTAATGTCAATTTAGAGTGTTCTGGGGAGATGGGGAGGGAGGGGGAGGGAGAGGGAGGGAGGGGGAGGGAGAGGGGGAGGGAGAGAGAGAAAGAAAGAGAGAGAAAGAAAGAGAGAGAGAGAGAGAGAGAGAGAGAGAGAAAGAAAGAAGACAGAGTAAGCCTTATGGAAGATAAGATTATCTCCTTAAAGACAACAAACATTATTTCATCAATACAGTTATTTTACAAATGGCAATAAATAATACTGGAAACCTACACTAGAAAAACACCAACAATACACATACTAAAATATATGAGGTCTGTCTGGAAATATATCCAGCCATGTAATATGGAAAATAGAGTTATTTATGGCTGGATTTATTTCCAGACAGCCCTCATATATCATAAACAATATTCATTCAAAGACAAAAAACAAGCTGTAGAAAAATCTAAAATATTCAACTTTTAAAAAGTCTTTGAGTAAAGTTATTAGAATAAGTTTATTAAGGAAGTCAGCAGGGGAAAAAAAGAGGGAAAAAGAAATAGCAAAAAAAGTAACTTCTAGTATAACTGATTAGTGTCTGGAAATCTAACCCCTTTTCTAAAAGAGAACAACTTTGATGTATGTAATAGACTTCAAGTTTCAGTGTTATTGTCCGATTTCATGGAATTATATACAGAATAACAATTATAACTTTGGTCCTCAGAGTAATCACATCACTTGGGTGCTTGTTAGAAACGCAGAACCTTGAAGTCTGAATTTTAGTAAGATCCCCAGGCATTTCATATGATGTTAAACTTTCAGAAGCACTAAGCTAATAAAGGACTTTGAAAATAAAAGCACATTAACTGAAAGCATGAAAATGTCTGAGATAACTCTGTAGACAAAATAATCTAGCAAATGTTGACTACCTATCCCACTGATACGAGAGCAGCAAGAATAAAAAAAAAAAAAAAAGTCTACATTTTGAACCTCTCCCAGGTTCAAAAACCAGAAGAGGAAAAAGTCACCAGAATTTCAGGAAGTATAAGGAAAATATTTGCTCTGAATCCCCTACAATGTCAAAGAAGTTTCCAATTTACAGTAAAAATAATTAGGTTAGACAGAATTACTATGGTCAACAGTTTTTTACATTGTAAGACATAATTATCCCTCTTATTCTAATAAGCCCCAATACCTGGAAAAACATCTATAGTAAGTTAGCTTTAAAGTCTAGAGTCAAATTTTAAGAAGTGATTCTAGCAGAGGGGACTTTGTGAAATCTGAATTCATAACAAGTACAAGAGATATTAAGACAAATTGTTACCTGAGAGCCTCCTAGAACTCATGTGAAAAAACTTATTCATTTTTGCAGTCACTGTAATAAAAGGGCATTTGTACATATAAACACATAAATACATGTATGTACATATGTGTATGTGTGTATTTTTGCAGCAAATAAATAAAAATTGGGTCTCAGGCTTTCTGTTTCAAGGATTAACAAGTTTTCTGACTCCAGTGGTAACTGTAAGTTGATGAGAAAATTGAAATGACAGGTGTTATGACAAGGAGACAACCTTAAAAGCAAATTTAAAAAATTGGAATATATTTATCTCAACACTTTGGGCTCACCATGACTGGAATTTCTTTAATCCTAAATATGCTTAAAAAAAGATAACACAAAGATAATAAATGCAATTGATCTATATGTGATAAACTATATGAAAATATTTATCTATGTTCAGCAAAAGGGCTCCATTAACAAAAATGTCTCATAATAAATAAAAAGGAAGAAACATCAGGGTGAATCCTAATTAGTTAGAGGAAATCATAGTAATCCCATTCTCTAACTGGCAACTGTTTTGGAAGTGGGCATGTGAAACAGTTCTGGTCAATGGGGCAAGAGGGGAAGCCTAGTGAAAGATTCCAAAAGGTTCCCTTTGGCTCTTAAAAAGAGAAAACAGTCCCTGCTGTCCATGATGTCCGGATCTTACCCTGGAACTCTAGTAGCCATTTTGTGACCAAAAGATGGAAGTGGGGAAAGATGAGAAAAACCCTTGTTCTTGATAATATCACAGGAACACTGAGTTAACAAGCCTTAGAAGACAAACTACCTTGGATCTTGTTATTATGTATTGGGATTGTCTTTGTTATTTGTGCTGAAAGCATCCAGACAGTCCTTATTTAAGTATACAAGGTCTGACAATTAAGTTCGAGAACTCATCCTAGAAAAGGTGCTACATACCTCACTGCTGAATATCACTATGGTCACCTATGAAGTATTCCCCTTGGGAAGATATGAACTGACACCAGTGCCTAGACTATCCTTCAAGGCAGTTTTGGAATTCTTTTTCTGGAATGGCCATCAGAGCTGTCTCCTATGACCTTTGATGTCCTGAATGTCATCAAAATGTCTTCCTTTCAATATTTCCTTTATCTTTGGGTAAAGAAAAAAGTCATTGGGGGCCAGGTCAGGTGAGTAGGGAGGATGTTACAATACAGTTATGTGTTTACTGGCTAAAAACTCCCTCACAGACTGTGTCCTGTGAGCTGGTATACTGTCATGATACAAGAGCCATGAGTTGATGGTGAAAAGTTCAGGTCATTTTCGTCAAACTTTTCCACACAGCCTTTTCAGCACTTTCAAACAGTAAAACTTGGATGACTGTTTGTCCAGTTGGTACAAATTCGTAATGAACAATCTGATATCAAAAAGATTAACAACATCATTTTGACTCCTGACTTGGACTGACGGAACTTTTTTGGTTGTGAAGAATTGGCTGACTTCCATCGTGCACTTTGATGCCCTGTTTTAGGGTCATATTGGTACACCCATGTTACATTACCAGTGATAATAAGGCCCAAAACATTGTTGCCTGTCCAAAAGGTCTTCGCAAACTTTGACTCCTCTGCTTTTGTTCATCAGTGAGCTCCTTGGGGACCTTTTTTTTTTAATTGCTAAATTTATTTGGCTGACATTGATTAGTAAAATTATATAGGTTCCAGGTGTATGATTCTACTATACATCATCTATGCCTTGTATTCTATGTTCATCACCCAGAGTCAGTTCTCTCTTCATCACCACATATTTGTGTCCCTGTCCCTTCTCCCCAACCCCTGCCCTACTTACCCTCAGGTAGCTACTTAATTATTGACTTGTCCATGAGTTTTGTTTCTTTGTTGCTTTCAATTTTAGGTTCCACGTATGAGTGGAATCATGTAGTTCTTCGTTTTTTCTGTCTGGCTTATTTCACTTAGCATGATGATGATCTCAAGATCTATCCCTGTTGTCATAAATGGCCCTATTTCATCCTTTCTTATAGCTGAGTAGTATTCCATTGTGTAAATGTACCACAGCTTCTTTATAGTCATCTATCAGAGGACACTTTGGTTGTTTCCATGATTTGGCCACCATAAATAGTGCTCTGATAAACACTGGGGTACACATTTCTTTGTGGACCGAGGTTTTCAAGTTTTTTTGGGCAGACACCCAAAAGAGGGATTGCTGGGTCATCTGGCAATTCTATTCTTAGTTTTTTGAGAACCTCCATACTGTTCTCCACAGTGGTTTTACCAGTGTGCATTCCCATCAGCTGTATATAAGGGCTCCTTTTTCTCCACAACTCCCCATTTTTGCACACACCTTTCTCATACCAAGATATTCAGTGAAGATTTTCTTAACTGTTTCTCTTATCGATGTTTACCTGGTCTGCTATGCTTCCCACAGTCAGCTGACGATTTTGATGCACAATTCGACAAATTTTTGCAATGTTTCTGTCAGTTCTGCTCGTTACTGGCTGGCCTGACCTCTCTTCATCAGTGATGCTTGCTCTCCCCTCAGAAAAACGTTTACTCCATTTGCACACTGCCGTTTTCTTCATGTCATCATCCCCATAAACTTGGACTAACATGTCCCTGATTTCACTTAACACTCTTGCCAAATTTAACAAGAAATTTAAAGTTTATTGCTCTAATTCAAATTCCAACATTCTTACAACAGCACACAAAAACATGCAACAATAATGAACACCACTAAGCAAGACACTGCCATACATTGACATAAACACAGTTGAGAGACAGATATACAAAGGTTATAAAACCTTACGGAGTTGTACAGTGCTGCCAACATATGTACATGGTGGCAAGTTTGTGAACTTAACTGTCAGACCTTGTATGACTGCAGCATCTTTTTTTTTTTTTTTTTTTTTTTTGCGTTTTGGTATGTGGGTAGCTCCCTGGCTGGGAATCGAACCCAGGCTGCAGCACTGACAGTGCCAGCGCGGAAGCCTTAAGCCACTACACCATCAGGGAACTTCCCAACACTTCTTAACTGGTCTAATTATTCTTTAAGAAATCAGTTCCTGCAGAGCTTTCCCTGAGTTTCCATATGAATAGATGCTATTATTACACTCTACCCTATAAATTACCTGTTTTCTTGTTTATCTCTTTTTACTATAAACTAAAACTAAAAACTTTTTGAGCTCAAGGACTTCTTTTTTTTTTTTTTTTACCTGATATACACACAGAATTCTCCCAGCACAGCACCTGGCATATAGTATGCTCAAACATCTTCTTAATGAATAATAAAGTGGAAAGAGCTTTAGTTAATAACTAGTTAAGTGACCAGAGGCAGTTATTTAAGGCCTCGTAACTTTAATTTACTCATCTGCAAATGAATGAGTAGTTTTCAAACTGTTCTGGGTTCCCTAAAGGAGTTCCCAAGGTGCTAAAGAGAAAGGGTAGAGAGAGTACTACAAGAAGGAACAGGTAGGCTCTGGACCGTCTGCTCTTGGATTTCATCCAGAGTTGCACTATTCTTACGTGTTGGGTGTCTGCATTAGATTTCATTAAAAGGAAGGGTTTTGTGGTTTTTTGTTTTAACAACTCTAAATAAAGTTTAATTACTGAATGATCCTTTTCAGATGACAAATTCTATCATTTTATAGCAAATTTCAGAAATCAAACAAATACAAGTGCTAAAATCTTTAGGCACTTCAGATTTCTGCTTAAATGCTAGTTTTTATGGCCTTTTTAAAAAAGCCTCTCTCTTTCCATTTTCTGGCACTCTCTAATGCCTTACTTTGACATATTTTTCTTTAGAGCAATTATCTTATGTTCTTAGTGTTTATTGTCTTCCTCCCTGCATTGGTGAACTCACTTTATGCAGTTATCAGGACAAGGAACTTTGTGAATACTTTGTTCACTACAGTATCTCCAGCACCACTTATAACAGTGCCGGGCACAAGCAGATGCACAGTAAATATTGGGTGGGTCAATGAATAGGAATGAATTAAGTTGAAAGTTAATCTAAAAAAGATTAGATAAATGAACACTCAGAAGTACATATGATTCTTCTGCCACAGTCAACCTTTAGACATTAGCAAGCTATTGCTGACTTGTCCATTGGAGACATAATATGTGTGTTTACTAGCTAGAATGATGAAGTAAAAAAATCATACCAACAGGAAGTGGGAAAAGGATACCTAATTCAGATAAGCTATACAAGCAAAAATTCATAGTACAGTAGGGTTATTTTCATTCCCAAATGAAATCTGTGACTTGAACTACTGTAATTCAAGTCTGAATACCAAAGTTCATTGTGAATTACCAAAAAGCACCTTAAATGTTAAGATGTTCCCAGAATCGCAGGCTTCTTACCTCTTCAAGGCTACTAAGTTATGATCTGTGTGCATAGTAAGTGGTCCCAAGCAGGATACAGTTTGATACTTTAGAGCGGTGTTTATTAAAATACAGTTTCTGGACTACCTGTGAATCCAAGACTACAAGATATCCAGATTTATGATCTCTGGAATTGGGATTTGAACTCAACTCTTAAACATTTTGCCCTCTGATGGTTGAGAGCCACTAGTTTTGAATCTCTGCCATTTCCTTGCAATTCTACATTCTAGTTTTAAATATTACACATAGAAATATTCTGTAATTAACAGCTGTCATGAGGTATGAAATCAGTATTTGTAGCTTAAGAATATGAAACTGTTAGCTGCAAGAAAGCTTCCCAACTATGTTATAATCCAATAGATGAAATAAAATAACAACTGCCTATGGGACCGGCCCTGGGATAAATTATCTTTCCTTCCACTTTTGTGCAAAGAGGAAGATACCAGGTTGATGCAATCCATAATCAAAACAAATTTATAAGGAGAGTGACATATCTTGATTTAACTATCACAGGTACAGTTTTTTAGAGAATGTTGATGGTATCAGAAATGGCACTTCCACATCCAGACTATGTATGAAGAAGAACGTCAAAACATTGCCTTTCATATCTTGAATATCTTGAGAGAGATGGAGGAGAAGATGCTTGGAATAAGAGTGTGTGTATATACTTGGAGTGGATGAAGAACATGCATTGCAACATGTCCCACAGTGGTAGTGTGCCACAGTACCATAAAGATGATGAAAACTTCTGTATTGAGCTTCTTTGAGATTGGCCTAAATTTATGAAGAACTTGTAAATTATAAAAACTATAAAACATCACTGACGGAAATTAAAGACCAAAGTAAGTGGAAAAACATCCGTGTTTATGCATTGAAAAACTTAATATTGTTAAGATGGCAACATTACCCAAATTTATCTATAGATGCAAGGCAATCTATCAAAATTCTAGCTGTCTTTTGTGCAAAAATTTACAAGGTCATCCTAAAATGTATATGAAAATGGAAAGATCCAGGAGAGCCAAAACAATCTTGAAAAAGCAGAACAAAATTGGAGGACTCTCCCTTTCCTATTTCAAAACTACCATAAAACTACAGTAATTAAGACTATGTAGCACTGGCATAAGAAAGGAATTGACAGTTAAGAAATAAACCCATACACTTACGATTAAATGATTAAAACTTTCTTAAGTTATGGTAAAAAAAAAAAGCTATAAAATTTACCATCTTAAATATTTTTAAGTGTACAGTTCAGTAGTAAATCTTCAGAACTTTTTTATCTTGTAAATCTGAAATTTTATACCCTTTGAATAACACCTACCTGTGTCTACCTCCCAGCCCCTGGCAAACACCATTCTACCTTTTGTTTCTATAAATTTGACAACTTTAGACACCTCTATTAAGTAAAGTCATATAATTTTTGTCTTTTTGTGATTGGCTTATTTCACTTAGCCTAAAATCTCATATTCATCCATGTTGTAGTATATCACAAGATTTCCTTCTTTTTAAAGACTAAGTAATATATATAATTGTATGTATAAGGGCTGTCCGGAAAAAAATCCAGCCACAAATGCCTCTATTTTTCATATTACATGATTGGATACTTTCCAGACAGCCCTCATATATATCAATCACATTTTGTTTATCCATTCATTCACTGATGAACATTTGGGTTGTTTCACCTCTTGACTACTGTGATGAACATGGGTATGCAAATATCTCTTCAAGATCCTACTTTCAATTCTTTTGGGTATATGTAGACTCAGAAGTGAGATTTTTGGATTATATGGTAATTCTATTTTTCATATTTAAACGAATCTCCACATTGTTTTTCATAGTAGTAATACCATTTTTCATTTCCACTAACACCATACCAGGGTTCCAATTTCTCCACATCCCTGCCAACACGTGTTATTTTCTTTTTATAGTGGCCATTTTCATGGGTGTGAAATGATTGCTACCTCATTGCGGTTCTGATTTGCATTTCTCTAATGATTAATGATGCTGAATATCTTTTCATATGCTTGCTAGCCATTGTATAATATCTCCTTTGGAGAAATGTTTATTCGAGTTCTTTGCCCATTTTTTTAACTGAGCTATTTGTTGTTTTGTTTGTTATTGAGTTTATATTATGGTCAACTGATTTTTGAAAAGGGAACCAAAAAAATTCAGTGGGGAAAGAACTGTCAAGAAATGGTGCTTGGACAACTGTATATCCATAAACAAAAATTAAAATGAGCCAGAGACCTAAATATAAGAGTGAAAACTATAAAACTCTTAAAAGAAACCAGGTGGACATCTTCATGACCTTGGATTAGGCAAGTTTCTTAGACATGACAACTAAAACACAATCAACCTCCCAAAATAACTTTATCAAAAGTAAAAATTTTGAACACCAAAAGACACTATCAAGAAAATGAAATGATAATCTACAGTATGGGAAAAAAATGTTTGGAAATCATATTTGATAAGGATTTCATAGCCAGAATATGTATTTAAAAACTCAGTAATAATTACAATTTACAACTTAACAATAAAGAGATAAAAATTCAATTCGAAATGGAAAAAGAACTTGAATAGACATTTCTCCCAGGAAGATACACAAATGGCCAACAAGCACATGAAAAGATGTTCAATATCGCCAGATATTTAGAGAAATGCAAATCAAAACCACAATGAAATACCATTCTAACCCACGAGGATGATTATAATACAAAAGACATAAAATAATAAGTGCTATACCCATACAATGAAATGTAATTCAGCCATAAAAAGAAATGAAGTACAGCTGACCCTTGAACAACACAGGTTTGAACTGTGTGGCTACACGTATACATGATTTTTTTTTCAATAAACACTATAAATGTATTTTCTCTTTCTTATGATTTTCTTAACATTTTCTTTTCTCTAGCTTACTTTATTATAAGAATACAGTATATAATACTTATACAAAATGTTAACTGACTTTTTATGCTAACTGTAAGGCTTCCCATAATAGTAGTTACATTTTACGGAGTCAAAAGTTACACAAGGGCTGTCTGGAAAGTATCCAGCTATGTAATATAAAAAAATAGAGGCATTTATGGCTGGATTTTTTCCAGACAGCCCTCGTACTAAGTAAAAGAAGCCATACATAAAAGGTCACATATGTATGATTCAATTTATAGGAAATATCCTCAACAAAGAAATCCAAGACACAGAAACTAGAATAATGGTTGCCAGGGTCTAGGTGGAAGCAGCAATGGAGAGTGACTGCTAGTGGGTACAGGTTTTCTTCTGGGGTGATGAAAATGTTCTAGAATTAGTATTGATGCAGGCACATTATAGATTAAAACACACCGAAATTGTGTATAGTACATCCTCACCTAATGTTGTCGATAGGTTTTTAGAACTGCAGTGAAACAACTTACAATGAAACCAATTTTACCATAGGCTAATTAATATAAACAAGAGTTAAGTTCCTATAGCATTGCATTAATGTTATAATGAAATAATGTTGAATGAAACGTCATTATTTGAGAATCTGCTGTACTTTAAAAGAGAGAATTTTGTGTATGTTATTTAAAAAAAAATGCTAAACTAAGAATTTAAAGATAGAAAACAAAATGCTAATATTCTGCACATTATGATCCTATAACATCTGACCTTCCTTCAGTGATAGTAATGATCAATAGAAAAAGGAACTTTGGAGTAAGGCCAATTCCAGCTTAATTGCATACTAGCTTTAAGATCCTGAGAAGGTCATTTAAACTTTTGAACCTCAGTTTAATTACCTGTAATACAAATAATAATACCTGCCCTGCAAAGGTAAATATTAGTATTGAAGTGAAGTGCCTAGAACACAAGAGGCCTTCAAATGTTAGCCCCCAATCTTAGGTGTCTCCTATCAGTGAGTGGCATAATTTTCAATAGTTACTGTAGAGTTAAAAATACTGTAAGCTTGCTTGCGAGTAAGAGTAAGAGCCCTTTTAAAAATCAGATCTGTATTTCTGGGAAGTCTTCCCCAACTGATTCTCTTTAGCTAGGGAGGTAACAATTATAGAAGGTACAGAATTCAAGTACAATGACTGCAAAAATATGTATTAAGTAACTATGTGTACTAATAAGCATCATGCTAGATCTTGGGAAAGCAACTTTGAAAAAGGGAGCATGTAGGGTGAGGGTAAAACACAAACACACAATTATAAAAGAGCACGGAAAGTGTTATGATAGGGGAAGTAATGTGCCACAGGCATAACAAGGAGGCAGGGTGCACAATCAATACAGGAAGACTTGAGCCTCATTAAAACCTGGAATTTTAGAAAAAGCAATCAATACATGTAATGGTTTTCTTCTTTTCAGTTATATAACTACATTTTTTTTCTCAAGTTAATTATAATAGGAAAAGCAGAAAAGGAAAGGAATTTTTCTTCATGAGAGAGCTGGAATTTTATGGGGCCAGTAAGAAAGTAAGAAAACCCCAGGGGAAAGATAAATAAGGGTGTGTATGTCAGAATTCATTTGTACAGACCTCCTTTCCCTAATGGAGCCTTCTTCCTGAAATTGTTAATTCAGTCTCCGGAGGGTGCTTCCATATTTAAACAAAGGAGTTCGTCCCCTCGTGATTCGGTTTATCCAAATCCTCACACTCTATTTATCATGTGGGAGAGATGTGAATTTCATAAAGGAGCAGACACAGAAAGATACAAACCCAAGGAATAGTCAGTGTGAAAAAGGAAAATCACTGTTTTGTGTTCTTGGAGAAAAGAGATTTGGAGATGGGAGAAACAAGAAGCACTAAATAAAGAGAAAAGCTCTTATGCAAACTTCAATAGCTGCTAATAGGTACATGCAACTATTCTTACTAACATAATTTTCAGAACTGCTAAATGGAACCATGTTAGATCAAGTGTGTTTTAGTGGTATGCAAGCTGTGGCAAAACTTGCAGCTGTTTCTGAGAGAACTTACTCTCTGTTATAAGAATGTTTATTTTAACAAAATTTGGTGTGCATAATCTTACACCAAGTGCAAACTGGCTTAATGGAATATTTTTATACAAGAAAAGGAGTAATTGGGAAACGTGGAAGTAGACTCACATCAATCAAAATTTGTTAAGTGGTTTCATAGCTTATAGTTTGTACTAGCAAGCAATAACCCAAAGTCCATTATTTTACTGAAAAGACACTGTGTGCAAACTCAACTTTTGTAAATAAAAATATAAAAGTTGATTTACTCGAATGAAAGGAATCCTATACTTAAAGGACTCCCATAGGCAATCCCTTTGCAAAGGGAGGCAGTATAGAATATGGTTATAGAGAACTGGAGCCAGACACAGGAAGAACACTAGCCATGCCACAGAATCTTTCTAAAGTCTCAGTTTCCTCATCTATAAATGGAGATAAGAGCATCTACTTCAGAGGGCTGTTGTGAAGATTAAATGAGAAAGTGGATGTAAAATGCTTAGCATGGTATCTGACACAAGGTAAGGACTCAATATACAAGTAAATTAGCTATTATTATTTATCAAGTGAAGAATGGTTTTGTCTCCTTTGAACTTCAATGTTCAGACCACAATTTCTTAAACAGAATTGTGTAGTATTTATTTATAATCTGGCTATTAATCAGAAGGCAGGTCTAAGTATTAACCACTACAAATTTATTTAAAGGCCTTTCTTTTTTCCTCTATTTTCCTCCTTTGACTGTCCTGTCCACTGTATAGAAAAATGGCAAGTTTTGCTACTCATTAAAATCATTGCTGAATGATATTCCCACAGTTTTTAAGAAGGGGCAAAAAAATTATTTAGGGTTGCAAATATTACACAGAAAATGGATTTGAGATAAATAAATGGGAAACATATTTGACTTTGCTGTAATTTCTAAACCAGTGTTACTCAAAGTAGTCTGTCTAGGAACCACTTGTTAATTGGTTCTGGGCATGAAGAGCAGCTTCTCACGCCTTGTTCCCTGGCTATGCTGGCAGAGACAAAACTGATAAAATATTTTTTCCTTTGCTCCCAATTCCTACCACAAAGGTTTCTATCCAGCACCCTGCCACATTGCCTGCTCCATTTATCTAATGTTTTAAATAAATTCACTTGAAAAGAAATTACCAGTGATTTTATTAATGACATACTACAAAGAAATGCATATTACTGAATGGTTTTTCTTACTTTATTAGCTATGCAATTGACATAAGACAATTTTTAATTTTGTTCCTAGTGGATATAAATCTTTTCTCCAATAACTAGTCTAACAGTCATTAAAGGCACTCTACCTTTACATTGTAATAAAAGAAAAATTGAAATAATATACCACTTTTGTCTATTAAGTTAGTAAAGATTAAAACAATAACACCTAGTGTTGCCTGGGGTTAAGTAAAATGTACTTTCTTGGATGGCTACAAGGATGTTCACTGTATTTTAATTCATTTAATTAAAAAAAAGGGGGGGTCAAATAACCTAAATAAAAAACACTGAGGGACCTGGATAAATAAAATATAGCACATTGAAAGAACATACCACAATCATTAGAAACAGTACTATAAAGTATGTGGAAAACATTCATGGCTCATTAAGAATATTTACTCACACAAGAAAAATTTATTAAATATTTACTATGTGTTAGGACCTGTGCAAGTCACATGCTTGGTCGGTAGAAATAAGTAAGACAAACACTGTCCCTGTCTTTACAGAACTTATCACATCAGCCTGTTGCTCTCTCCAGGTATTTTCCATATATGTTTATATACACCTGATAGGAAAACAAGGAGCCATGAATGATTTTTAAAATTACTTTTTATTGAAGTATAATTAACAAAGAATAAAGTGTATAGATCTTAAATGTTCAGTTGTACGAATTTCAAAAATTCTATATACACATGTAACTACTGTCCCCCAAAAGAAAAGAGAACATTTCCATGCTCGCACCAAGTTCCCTTATGAACGTTCCAGTCAACCAACTTTCTCTCCATGTTGCTCAGTGCATTTTATTGGTGAGATGTATGACTTCCACAGTGTAAATATGCAACAATTTTTTAATCAATTCTCCTACTAAGGGACATATGACAAAAACATTTATAACATATAAACATATGTTTTCATTTCTTTTAGGTAAACACTGTAAGCTGGAATTACTAGATCATAGTGTAGATGTATGATTAAGTTTAAAAAAAATGCTAGTTTTCCAGAGCGGGCATACCATTGCATATTCCCATCAGTAATACATGACATTATCCTATTTCCTTGCTCACATTTGGTACTGTTAGTTATTTTGATTTTAGCCATTCTAGTGAGTATGAAATCATCTCATTGTGGTTTTAAATTTCCTTTCCCTTATGCTTAAGATGCTGAGTACCTCTTCATGTTTATTCATGAATCTTCTTTTGTGAAGTGTATGTTTAAGTATTTGGCCCATTTTTAAAATTGGGTCATTGGTCTTTGTATTATTCATTCATAGAAATTTAAAAGATATATTCTAGATATAAGTCCTTGGTCAGATATATGTATAGTGAATATACGTTTTCAGTCTGTGGTTAGTCTATTCATTTTCTTTAATGGTGTTTTTGATGAACAGAAGTTATTCATTACAATGAAGTCCAATTTTTTCTTTCATGGTCAGTGCTTCTGTATCTCATCCAAGAGTTCTTGGCTATCCCAAGTTGTGAAGATATTCTCCTATGTTTCAATGAAGGACTGTGGACTGAGAAAATGGCAGAATGAACATGTTTAAAACAAATCAGAATGCCCTGAAGATGAAAAGAAGATACAGAGTCAAGGATGATAAGCTAGGAGGCTGTTACCTAACTCAAAAATGAAGTGGTAAGGTTTTAGTCTTATTTGATAAACAGTGTAAATGAAGAGGAAGAGATAAAAAAAAGGGGGGGGGCAGATTTAGGAAAAAAAAGATGGAACTTAGTGATTAAGTGAATATGGTGGATGAAAGAAGGTATGTTAAAGGACTTAACTGAAACCTAAAAGATTCACAGAGTGCCTAGTACTAGCAACAAAGATAGGAAAATCTGAAAGCAGATTCCACTGTGGATGTGTCATAGGAAAAAATAGGGACTTTAGTTTTATATATACTAAGCTTAATAATAATAATGGAAAGCCAAATGGAATTTCCTTGCTGATGGTGAGGAAAAATGAAACTTGAAAAGGGTTAAGAGGAGAAACCAAGGCTGTACATTTGCAAATTATTAGCAGAAAGCAGAGCTTCTCAAAGTAACATGCATGTACCAACAGCATCAGCATCACGTAGGGACTTGCTGGACATGACAGTTTTCAGGACCCATCCCAGATCTACTGGATCGGAAACTCGGGAGGTGGATTCAAATTCTATGTTTGAAGAAACCTTCCAGATGATTTCAATGCATGTCAAAGTTTGAAAACCACTAGCATGTTAGAATTGAAGGCACAAGCATAGATGGCAAGTGAAAAAAGTTGTCATTCATTCAGTTACCAATCGCTAGGGAAGAGGCATGGCAAACAGAGAGAAAATCAGTAAAGAGAAGAGATTAGAAGTGAAGACTAATATAGCTGATATCGAAAGCCAAGCAGAAGAGAATGTCATGAAGTTTCTAAGCACAGTTTATTCTCAAAGTGTAGAGACAGAAAGACAGAAAAAGGCACACAGAATGGAGTGTTCTTTCATCTACTATGGACCTCTTCCTCTCACTCTCCCAATGGGGGTCATATTGTTTTGAGGAAAAATATTACTCAAGATACATTTTCCACACATTTTTCCTTTAAATAAGGGAAATCTATGAAATATAAAAAAAATACTACTATATAATCACATCTCTTTTAAAAGGAAAGGAGAAACTAACAGGCATCTTACATATGTAATTTCACTTAATACTTAGATAACTCTTTCAAGGAGGAAGTAAGAGAATGGGGCTGTACTGTGAAAGGCAAGTAGGGTTAAACTAAGTTGTTGTTCTAAAGACTGGGGAAATAACAGTAATGCTTATGTGCTGATGGGAAACATCCACTAGGGAAGGAAAAACTGGTGATTCTGGAGAAGGAACTACTTCAGCAATGAATGGGGACATTAATCACATGCACAACTGAAAGGGTGATTCTGGTTAAGCGCTTAGATCAGGGGTCAGCAAATCACTGCATATTTCTGTACGGCCCACAAGCTGAAAATGGTTTTTTGTATTTTAAAAACTAAGTGAATCATTTTGATTTTCAGAAAGTTGGTAGAGAAATATGTGGGTCATGAACATTATATGATCTTGTTGGGTCCTTCTTTTTCTGAGGAGACATGCCTTCTACACAAGTCCCAAATAAGGGCTGTGTCACTATCCTGAGCAAAGTTTTCACTCAGAGAAACTGCTACCCTGTTAGGTTTTTGCTTTTAAAATGATCTTTTTAAAAAAAAGGAAGTCTATTTTTGTGACAGTGAAATTAAAATTCAAATTTCATTGTCCATAAATGAAATCTGATTGGCCCATGTCATGCACAGTTGTTTACATACTGTCTATGGCTGCCTCTCAAGTTTAACAGCAAAGGTAAGTAGCTACAACAGATACTTCGAGGTCCTCAGGGCCGAAGATATTTACTATTGTCTTACTACAGGAAACATCTACGGACCACTGGCACAGAGTCCAACCATTTGTACTCTAAATCTTAGATGTATCTAACTAGAATAAACTGACGTCAGATAATCTAGATATTTCTATTAACTAAGACTAAAAGTCACTGTTGAAACATAAGGGATAAATTAAACTGATTTCATCCAGCCAGTTATTAAATCAATTAACAATATTTACTAAGTCCAGTGCCAAGCATGGGAGATACAAAATGAACAAAACAGGCATGGTCCTTATTCTCATGGAATTTAAATTCTTATGAGACAGAATGACAGACAAATAAGCAACATTATATAGCTTGTGGTAAGTGCTCTGAAGCAAATATACATGATGCTGTGAACAAAAGCGAGTCAGGGGATTACTCTAGACAGGGTAGTCAGGGGAGGTGCTTTTGAGGAGGCCACAGGAGCCAACCATGGAGGGGAGAAGGGGTGTGGTGAAAAGGGGGAGCAGATAATTAAATGTTCTTAGATTTCTGCAGACAAAAAAACAAGGATGGAGAAATTTATACATCGTGAGTGGCACATGCACAAAACACTTTCTCTGATGAATTTTCCAATGGTATTTTTACTACAAAGTACACACAGTGTAATTATATAATGGGTTCAAATGGTTTGGGAACAAAATACAAATTAAAAAAAACCAACACTGTATAATTACTTAATTACCCGAGAGATAGGAATGGTTCCAGAAAGCCATTTCTGCTTATCAGGTATATACAGTAACAGTCATTTTTTTTTTTTTTAATGGTGGAGAAACACTCCACACAATGTAAGTTTTACAGGGTACTGGCAAATACAAACATACCAAGTATAAATGGTAGTAGGTTCTTCTTAATTGCTTAAAATTAAAGTGTTCTCACTTTTTAATTGTATAAACATATCTCAACAAAGTATTTTAAGAGATCATAAAAAGATAAGTAATACTAGAAATCACAGACCATTCTTCAGTTTTAATTCATACATATCTACTGCAGCACAGCATACCATTCTAAGCTTGACAAATAAGCTTTGAACTTTGGAAAAGAGTTAGTGTCATTTGGTTCCTAATTCTAAATTTCTTACTTGGCATATACCAATGTAACTATTTAAAACACAATCTGTACATTTTGTGGGTGGGCTATACAGTTTGTTCTATGTTAATGAGTTCTTTAATTTTCTCACTTTTCAGGTAAAAATTAAGAACTTTCTACTTGAAATTTAAGCAAGTTAAAGGAATACAAAATAGAATGCTGAATAATCTTTTTTAGATATTTAAAAAGTTTTACAATTCTAATTTATTTCTCCTTATGAAAAATGATAAAACATGATTTCAACCATTTGAAAAGCCAGACACAGGTCTATCGAAACGCAAGGTACATTCAATGTAATGATTCACAGTGTCTCTAATAGAAAGATTCAGCAGTTCTCAATCGAGACCTTTATTCCTTCTCTGAATAAATGATGCCTGAAATTTTTATTCTTGTTCTAATGGAATTTCAATGGCCTTCACTGCAAATCTACTGGAAATTTTTGCATATTAAGTGGAAAAAATTAAATGATGTTAACTACATTTTAATGTGATTAAGGCTGACAGGGTCATTATTTCTGCTAATCACTCAGTTTAAAAAGCTCAAACAAAACTTTGTAACAGACAAGGTTTTTAATTTTCTGTATATCTTGTTGAAAATTTAAAAACACTGTAGAAAAAAAGAGGGGGAAAAAAAACATACTACAGTGCTTGACAAAAACCAAGGAGTAGTTCCTACAATTTGCAGATGGGTTTCATTATACTTAATCTGGTGATGTAAAAACAAAAATGCAAAACAATCTTACACTGCACATGCTCCTCTGGTTTCTTTCCTTTTAAACATGAAGAGATTTAAGAAATGTGCTTTGTAGAATTTTGAGTTCTGTGTTTCCTATTTGCTGCTAAATGGAAACAAATATAGTTTTTTCTTCAGATCTTATAGTAAACTAAAAACAGAATTAATACAAAATACTGCCTCAAACAATTCTTCAGTGTTCTATTTTTTAGATTATTCTATGCCATGTAACTACAAATATTTCACATATGTTAATGTAAACTAAAAATCTTCACTGATAAAAATTGCCAAGAAAAGTGATGCTAATTGCTATTCGAAGACTAACAGTAATTCTAATGATTAGCAAACAGTACTTAAATAACTTGTCTTTTGTTTTCTGAAAAGAAATTTAGTTTGTTAACTAGTCATTTATAATATAAACTTAATAAATCAGTTAATTCAGATTGCAGGTATATTGGATGTAATTTTGGTACTATACTTGCAAAGAATTGTTTTTAGAAGTACATTATAATATTCTTGAAGCAAAAATCAGTAGGAACCTAGCCAAAAAGATTCAGCCAGTATCTTCTCTAATTTTCTGAGCATTTCAATATTTTCCATAAAGAATTAACAGTTAAGCTAGGGATATAACTTACACAACTATATAAGAATAAATGAATTATCTAACTATTTTCTTTATGGGTGGGCTTTCTGCTTGTTGAAAATTATCAACATCTTTCAGCCTACTAAAATGGTAATTTCTAAAAATGATTTGAGGACTGTAACTCATTGTGACATATGAAGGTAATATGACTATTTCTAATCCGTAGTTACAGTTTTTACAGAAACAAAATTAACTAGCTTTTAGAAAAATACGACAAGCAAATGATTTTTGAAAAGAGATACACACCTGAAGTTCAGGCAGTCTAATTCGTATTGATTGACCTTAATCTAGTAACTTAAACCAAATTCAATGACTAAAAACAAAACATTTCAAACATAAAAAAAGATTAAGCAAATTTTTTTGCATTGTAGTTTTCTAAAGCTTTATGAAACTATGATGACTGCAAATAATAGTCAAACTAACAATTATAAAACTTAAGCTACAGGTGCAGTACCTTTATCCAAAAGAAAAAAAAATAACACAATCATCCTTTCATGGTAAATTACTCAATTGCATGCAAATAGATAAATGAGTTTACCTCACTGATCACAATCTAAGCAGCTAACAAAAGCAGAGCACCTGGCCATAAACAAGTCCTTTGAAATACAATTTAGTACTAAAATTTGAAAAATTACTGTTCCACTTTCATATTAAAAGCATAATCAAACACTTTTCAGCATGAAGCTCAGCCTTTTGTGAAGAAAAAGAGATTAGGATCTATAAAGAAGTTCAATATTAATGCTGCATTGTAACCATAATCTTTGATGCCCATAGAATTAATACTGTTGAACTTTAAAAAAAATTTTTAGTGTGATGCTATGCACTGGTGCATCAACTAATCACTCTCCAGAATTTCTGTGCTCATCTAAAGAGAGTCCCTGCTGAATGTTCTAATGCATTTTATTGTGAATCTTCAGCAAATAAAACTTCATGTATGAGCTCAGGATGTGCTTTGCTGCCAGAAAGTCACAGACTCTGTGGGAAGCTCTTTATCTTCCCAGCAGTCAGTTCTCTGAGAACATCGGTGCAGCTACTGTAGTTACCTGTAGATTACTCGTATTTTCTCACATCTGGGTCCAGCAATCTAAACCATGATGATAAAGGGTCATTAGGTTTTGAGTGAGGAAGGGGATGGACTAGACAATTTGCTCTGATAAGCTCCTTGTTGGGAGCTCCAGTTTAGAATGTGAAATGTCGGATATGTAGTTTTACACAAAAAGGAAAAAAGAATTGCACTTTCCAGCACTAACAATTAAAAATGATGCCGTTTAATATCTCACTGTAGGCTACTGATCCACATTTTATTCAAGGGATTTATAATTATAAGTATTTAAGAGGAATAATTTTCTGCTTGTAAAATGGACGTCTATGCTCTATTAGCCACAAAGAATTCAGGTACAATTACTAAGATAACTGCTGTTTGGAGCACAGCAAAGCAATTTCCCACAGTGGGACTTACAGTTCAATTTACCAGTTGGGCAAATATTTTGTGCTCTGTAGTGGCCTAGAGTTAAAAGCTATAGGTAACATTTGAGCAGAGTTATACCTGGAGAAAAGTTTCTTCAATCCAAATAGATGGTTTAAATTTCAAAGTAAAAAGTGTATCCTAGAAACACTCTCCCATATTAATATAATATAATTTAAAAACTATCATAAAATACAGTTGTCATAGAAACTCTGACTGATCTCTTGTCCTCCCTAAAACAAGGCTCATAATTTAGAACCCAACATTGTATTTTATTTTCATATTTGTATTGGATCCTAAATCATTATGATACTTAAATCAGATTTTCCTAGTAATCAGTGATAGAATGCTATATTCCTGATTAGATTATAGAATGAGAATTCCAATTGCTTATTTCGAAATGGCTTAGAATAACTGTGTCAGGGTACAGAATATAAATAAGAAAATGTGGGGTTTTGAGGGCATCCTTCAGTTAT
This sequence comes from Lyroderma lyra, assembly GCA_004026885.1. NCBI lineage: Eukaryota > Metazoa > Chordata > Mammalia > Chiroptera > Megadermatidae > Lyroderma > Lyroderma lyra. Next base: position 200,349 of record PVJL010001487.1, on the reverse strand, counting down.
AAATGTGGCATACCATACAGATAGGATGATAGTGTTTTAGTTTAGTAAAAGAAAGAGAGGCTTAAAAATGTTTGCAGAATTTATAATTTATGTATGCTTAGTTTAGTATGATATTATATCTTTTATTCATCTTCTAACCAAAGGAAATTTTAAGAGAGAATGGCAACTAGAACAAATTAAACACTGCCCTGCCTCAAAGAACTATATTAAAATTATGTAAGTATGAATAAAAGCATACAATACTTTAAAATGAAACATTAAGAGTGATTTGCAATTTTTTTTGGAAATAGTTTTAAAAATGGTATTTATTTGGACTACCATTTGATGGCTACTGGAGAAGAAAAATAAAAATGCTTATTTTGAAAGTTGTTTGCTAGTACTAAACACAAGCAAGCAATATTTTCCAACAGATTAAAGATAAACTAAGCATTTAAAAACTCCTGTTCTTCCTTCCACATACATGAATTATATCTAAAATCATTTTATGAAAAACCATAAAACAGAAGGTGTATCTCTATTAATCAATGTAGAGACATTTCTTAAAATAAAAATTACCGTAAAATACAACATTTTGGTAACTAACATTAGCATCCTAAGACAATATGAGAACACAAATCCATAATAATTATTCATACACCAAGCCACTGTAAACCTAAATCATTTCTGAAGACCTGAATGTGACAAGAACTTTGACAATTATGACTGGAGCCAGGAAACTGTAGCAGAGCAGAATTTCTTATGAATTTCTCCAGTTACTTTTTATAAATGCTGTCTTGGATGACAGCTTAATGTGTACCACATGCAATATTTATTCTTCTTCAGTGTCAGACTGTCTAGCCATCCAAGGGAATACAAAGAATGTCACTTATTAGGATAAAAGCACAAGGAAGGTAATCAAGGACATATGTAACATCAGCCAATCATGCCCTATTTCAACATCCTATTCCATTCATAACAGTTCAACAATTATTTGCTTACTGATAACTTGCTTTCAGGCTGTTTGTGTTCACCATAATGGTGGTTTGCATTTATTTTGCTCTTTAGAATTGGACACTTGCTGTGCCATATGTGTTTGTCAAAACTTTGTATCTTCTGTCAGAAATGGCTTAGCATATCAAATAATTTCTAACCTGTGATGTCAATAGGGCACTGAAATAACTATAAAACAGCAAATGTATAACAATTAAGTACTTCATAGGAAAAAATTCTATAAGGGATACACAGTAAGAAAGTTATTATTAGCTAAGCCACACTCACATACCTTCCACTGCATATCGCTAAGAATGTTTAATAGCTATTGCTTTTTCTTTTGTTTCAGTTTTTCAAGATTGTGAAGTTGACAGAATTTTCCAATCTAATCTGGTGGTCTTTAAACTATATACTCAAAATGTCTAAGTAACACCAAGCCACATTAAAACATACACTTGGCCACTCAAACAAATTTCACTTAATAATAGATTTAACATAATGTCCCATCATACATCACAATCATGAAACATGTAATTGTAGAAACCTAATTACTTAATCAATCTTAATCAGAAAACTTTAACCAGGTGTGACTTCAACAATGTAGTCTAATAACATTTAAAGGCTTTTAAAAGTACTAACTAATTTCAAGAGATTAGATAACTAAGATGTTTACATTGAACAAAGGAAACAAATGGTTGATACTTTCAGTATTTTCTCTCATGGTCACTTTTTTCCTCTTCTGTCTCTATCCCAGATTTGGCTTGAAATAAAGTTCTATAATGGGAGACATAATCCATACAAACTCTTCTATACAATATATCAAAATAATATTCAGAAAAAAACATTTTCTAAATAATAAAAACAGTGTTACAAATTTTTCTTTTCCAGTCTACATCTGCCAACTGCCTTGTAAACCACTGATTTTCTTAGTTACATAGTGTTACAATGAAAAGTCCATTAGAAAAGAGTTGGAAAGGTATAGGAATGAATCGTGATTAATGAAAAGAGAAACACAGCAAGATTTTCTAAGAGCTGCTGCTCCATTTAAAAGGCTTGAGCATTCGTGAAATAGTAAAATTGCTCCAAATAGGAAGAGTTTCTAAACAAATTTCTAACCAGATCTCAAACTTAAAAAATTTTTTTTTTTATTTGGGGGGAGAGAGGAAACAAAAATACAGTGAAAGGAAGGAAAAATGTAAGTGATCTTATATTTGTAAATTTTAGGAGAGAACATTACAATATAAAAACCAAAAATATGTATATTTAGGAGAAATAAGAAAAAATGGAAAACTGCTATCCTTTACTTCTTAAGAATTATTAGGTTGAAATAAACATTTTAAAGACTTTTCGTGTGAGCTCATGAAAGAAAGTATAAAACATTTATTTGTATTTATAGCATGCTTGTCATGCCACAAAAAGTACACAAAGAGTTTTCTATGTTGGTTGTATCCTAGTGAAGATTACACAGAAACCCCTACCTCCTGCAGAGCAAACATAATTTGCAGTGTCTATATAAGCAGGACTTAAGTTGGTTAAGAGAATTTATTGTATAATTACAACTGTCAGACACTAACTATAGATTTAGGGCTGTCTGGAAAAAATCCATCCATTGTCAATATTAACATGAATGGTTACATGGCTGGAGACTCTTCAGAAAGTCTCCGTATATGCTATTTCATCATATTATAAAAACTAAATTCCAAGATAAATGGATCCACTGCTATCAAAGAATAACATTTAATATATGTAAAATATTTTATTTAATTATTATTCTATAAAAAATATTATTTTCTCTATTTGACAGGTGAGGAAATAAGGACTATAAGGAAACCAACCACAACTATCTTGAGTCCTGCTTATACAAAACATTGCATTTATGTTTGCTCTCTAGCTGGTTTGGGTTTCTGTGTAATTTTCAATAGGATACAACCAACGTAGAAAACTCTTTGTGTACTTTTTGCTGCATGACAAGCATGCTATAAATGCAAAAATATGTTTATGCTTTCTTTCATGAGCTCGAGTTAAAAGAAGTCTTTAAAATGTTTAACTAGGTTTCTTCATCTCTCTAAGTAAATGAGTAGGTATTTGTTCCAACATTGTTATGAAGCTTAAACCAAATGAGAGAACATATAAGTGCCCCAAAGTCCAGCATTTAGATGCTCAACAAATGGTAGTCATTATATTGGCCAAGACTTGTATGTATGTATACATACATACATACACACACACATGCACACACACATACACATATGTATGTATATACATATAATGTTCTTTCCATTATATTGGTATGCACTAATATAATATTTAAACACAATATTATACAAATTATGTGTTTGTATTTCAACTAATAAAAAGATATGCATACATGTGCATGCACGTGTGACACACACACACACACACACACACACACACACACACACACAAATTCCCTACTTCCAAGAAGATCTCAAAAACAAATCCAAGACTGAAAATGCAAGAAAATGGAACAAATCACTGTGGTTAAAAACAAACACACAAACAAAACAAGTACTTATTTTAAAAAAGGATTGACAACATGTATTTGCTACATAAAACTATATAAACTATTTTAATTGTTGTCCTACAGAGGGCTATTAAATTGAAACATGTTTGGAAAATAGTTTTCAGAGATAAGTCCATGAAAATAAAGATACTGTTTTAGATACAATTTTTATATTACCTTCAGTTTACATTCTCTAATATGTTACAGTAATTTTTTTTTTTTTTAATGTGGGTAGTTCCCTGGCTGAGAATTGAACCCAGGCCACAGCGTTGACAGCACCGAAGCCTTAAGCCACGACACCATGAGGGAACTCACATGTTACAGTAAATTTTTAGTTTCAAATTTTATAGTCCATGAACTATTTAACAACAAAACCTTATCTAAACAAAATTTACAGTGATAAGAAATATGGCCAATATATGACCTATTTCTCAGGCTTTGTATACCTTTGCAGCAACACCAGAGTCCCAATGCTGACATACTATGCCACAGTAAGTAGTAAAGAACATGAGCTCTGGAGATAAACTGCTTTGAATCTTGGCATCACTGATTGGCTATGTAACCTTGGCCAAGTTCCTCAATCTCTATTTGTTTTGCCTTCCTTAAAATAATGATACTTTCTTTAAAGGTTGCTGGGAGTCTTAAATATAATTGGCATATAGTAAAGTATTCAGTAAGTGTTCGGTGATGCCTACTTCTACTCACATAACTCTCTAGGCATATGAATTATTCACCGTTGTCCTATTTCCTGATATTGTCTCATTTCCCTGTTCATTTACACATCAACTCCCTCACCCCCAACAGTGAACAAGTATTTTTAACAAATTGTATGTTAGAAGAAGAAAAAAGCAAATTCTACTTATTAATATATTAAAACTCATCTGTGGTTACAGCTGTTTCCGGGTCCATTCTATAGTACTACTTTAGACTTGACAACATGATATAATTTTTAGTTTTGGTTTCTATACCATCCAGTGTATTTTCTCCACCAAAATTTTTACATATGGTATATATTAAAAATAGATGCTCATGTAGGTGCTAAAATATATTGCTGTAACATATTATACACTTAATAAAATTATAAGGCAAGGCAAAAACAGCAGTAGCTAAAGCTTATTATCCCAGGAAGAGCACACAGTTGTCATCCCAAGAGTTGTTTCGTTTTAATTAACTACAATCCTAACCAATTTGGCGGAGATGATATTTTCTAAGATAAAATGTAGCAGAATGCTAAAATTAATTAAAACAATATTTTCAAAGATTTCTAAAGATTCACAAATACAGCTTGTACAATCATACATACAGAACAAGCACAAACATTCAAGTCAAATGGGTGTATTTCTACTACTTGCTGCAAGAATTTGGGCATGTTCCATAATCTCTCCAACTGTAATATGGGCATGGTAATATCTATGTTTCAAAAAATATTGATAAAATTTTCAAGTATGTTTCAGTTATTCTATTAACATCTCACCAATCTGTAAGCTCAAAAGGGTGACTGACATATAGCAGGAGCTCAATAATACACGATGGGCTGCTATATGTGTTTTTTGGTTGGGTACAGGAAAAGCTAAGCCAATGTCATTTAATAAGAGGGTGGGGACAGACAGACAAAAGAAAATGGCACAATTTAAAAGGTAACAATTTTAATATAAATTATGTATGAAAAGTACTAGTAACCTCCACATTTCAAAAATCCAGATATGCTCTTTGGGAAAAATCTTCTGAAACATTTTTTAAAAATCTAAAAAGTGATTACCAATAGACAGATGTTATTCAATCTTTTCCTTTTAAATTTCAAAATGGACTAGACCCAAAGATGTTTCCAGTGACTACACTGTTCTTTCTAAAGAATTTCTAAGAAAAAATGTTGATAATCAGCCAGGAATATTGATGACTGCCCCTTGATCTTCTTTTCCCCAGTAGATCACTGGTTTATCATAAAAGAGTATGACTCAGGCACAGCCAGATGGAAGAGGTGTGTGAGACAAGGTATGGGGAAAGGGCGCAGAATGCCTGAGTCCTCTTCAGGCACACCACACTCCCTCAATCTGCACATGCTCACCAACTCAGCAGCTCCCCTCTGATTTTAATGACGAATACTTAAAGTACGGAAGAAGTATCTTTGTATCTTTATTAATAGAAACACAAATCTTATTTCTCCCTCTGCTAGCTTACCCTTATTCCTCAGCCAAAATGCAGACCTCTTAATCCAACCATGATAATACTTCATTTTAGTGAAAAGTAAATTCAAGGCCAAAATAACAGTGTCATGAGGGCCATCTCGAAGCCATCATAAGGATCATGAGAGATATGTCTGAGGATCCAATGAAGTAATGTAAGTTCAAACACTGTAAAGTTTTGACAAATGGAGGTTGTTATATATTCTTAGTAGAAGTTCAATCTATTAATACTTCTTTGAGGTCACACATCAAGGGACTTTTAAAAGAAGTGCTTTCTGAGTGGTAATGTGGATCAGCAAATTGCTAGACAAACATCAAAAAATAAAGACAGAATTCAAAATAAATCAACATAATTGCAAATACTACTTTAAAATTTAATTAAAACATACAGCAATCAAAAATATTTCGGGATTGCAAGGAATGAATTATAGCAAACTAGAAAATGATGGTCATTCTTAAAATCCCAAATTAAATTTTAGAATACATGTAGGATATGTTTTAATATTCATTTAACTACAATGTATGTGAATAAGAATTTACAAATTCTTTTCAAGTGGCTGCCTTCACATTATATATTTTTTTGATGCACCATCATACTTGACTTTGCATTTGCTGTTCCCTCTCCCTTGACTGAACTTTCCTCAGATTCTCTCATGGCACACTCTCTTACTTCATAAAGGCCTTCCCTGACCACCCTAACTAAAACAGCCCCTTAACCTGCTTTATTGTTATTCATCATCCTAATAATTTCTTGATATTCCATGAAACTATATGCCTTATGGGAGGAACAGGGCTTTTCCTGTCTATTCACATAGAATGAAATATGACACATAGAAGGGCTCAATGATTATTTGCTTAGAAAAAAAGAAAAAGAAAGCATAGTACATACCTCCTTGATGAGCTCACAGTCTTCATAAGGAACATAAATTTGAAATTTATATTCTTAATGATAGTTTTTATGAAGTTAGCTTCTCTTTTTGATAAAATATTAAAAAGACTGAATGGATAGTAATATGCAGCCCCAAACATACCGGGTTGCCAAAAAAAGTATACATATTTTAAGAGATGCTATCTATGTATTACATAAATATTGATGGTAACCACTTTGAGCACCTCTTGTAACTGCAGAAATCACATGTGACTTGTATTTATCTTCTGTTATCAGTATTTATTATTACAATTTTATTATAGTTTTTCCTTTCTTAAAAAAAAGTGTGTGTATGTATGTGTGTGTGTGTGTGTGTGTGTGTGTGTGTATGCACCCTCTGTATATTTTAGCGTTATTTGAAATTTCTAAGTAAGTTATTTTGGAACACAATTTTAAGCAGAATTTAAAAATTGGTGATAAAATGGTCACAGCTAACAAAATATCACTATTTCTAGCACATTGTGAACTACGTAGGCTTCTGAGGATGTTTCATAATCTAATGTTTTTGATGGGGAAATGCTTTCTAGGTCAGTTTAGAATCAAGAAATGCAATCGTCTGAGTAATATAACAGTGCCAAATATAGATATGCCAATTCTACAAGTAGATTTGATTTCATTTCCACTTTATTCTCATTCTAGCCAGAGCAACAGCTGCCCACTATGAGGAAATACAGATACATGGTGAGATGCAGAAAAGACTTATTTTCAATGGGCAGAGATACGGGAGAGGGAAAAAGAGTAGGGGAAAAAAACAGGTCTTACTTCCACCTCAGCCCAGAGAAGTTGCTCATGATTGATTGACTGATTTAAATTGGGTATTTGCAACCCTGGGAATACTCTGTATAGTTCTGCAGTTAGAAGAAAATCCTGTCATGACAAATCTATATGTGAGGCCTGAGAAGGTACTAGATATTTGTATGTACATCTTTTGTTTATTTGCTATAATCCAATTCATTAACATCATAAAATTGTAGCACTGGAAGGGAACCATAGAGATGATTTCTTTTAATTCTTTACTAACCTTCACTACCTCACCTCCAAAACACACACATATAGATTCAAAACAGAGAAACTTAGGTACAGGTTATTATTATATAATAGAACTGTTTTAAAAAGGCTTTTTTAAAGAATAAACACCTACTTTTAAAAAATGGCGGTATTGTAACAATTAAGGAATTTTTTACTCTAATGGAAGCCAAGGAGTTACAATAAAATCCTCTAAACTGCAAATGGTGACGTCACAGAGTCCAATCTCAAGAGAGATGGGGGTGGAGTTATATGGGAGATGGTAGCCATATCATGGGAGTCTTACTATTACTGCTATTTTACAATAGAGATGTTTGTCAGTTGTTTGTTTTTGTTTCAGAGGACAACTATTTCAAAGCATGGAATTACAGTGATAAATATACAATTGACCCTTGAACAACATGGGTTTGAAAGGCACAGACCCACTAATACCTGATTTTTTTTTTTTTCAATAAATGTACACTCAGCCCTCTTCATCCCTGACTTTTGTATATGCAGATCCAGCAAAGCATTAATTCAAAACAGTATTTTGATTCTAGGCTGGGTATCTGCGGATGCAGAGAGTCCACTATGTGCACTATTCTACACCGTTTCATATAAGGGACTTGAGCATCCACAGATTTTGGTATCCATGGGGGTTCCTGGAATCAGCACCCCTCAGATACTGAAGGAGGACTGCAATTAAGGTTTGAGGAAGTCAACAGTTATATGCAAATTTTTGGCTGCTCCATCCAGGATGGAGAGTGTGGTGTTGGTCTGCTGGTGCCCTTAAATCCCTGGGTTATTCAACTGTATATTAGATACATTTTGTTCCTTTTCCATAAAATAAAAAGAAAAAACAAGGGAAAGTCCTTTTTCTATTGTATTCTTTTTGGGAAATACTGTATATACAAAACACATTTTATGTGATCATTCTAATGTACTGTCTTCAATAAATGAAAGGCTAAGTAGCCTGCCTCAGGTCAAAGAGCTAGTTAGCAGCAATTAAGGACGACACACTAGTATTTCAAATTCTAAAATAGCAGTGTTCTTAGTACACCAAATTTCCTGATAATATATACTATCTAATTTACAAACAGACTATATGCTCAAAGTTACTTAGAATTCATTTTTCTGAAAGAGCCATTTGTTGGAGTTCCCTGGTGGTGTAATGGCTAGGCTTCGGCGCTGTCAATGCTGCGGCCTGGGTTCGATTCCCAGCCAGGGAACTACCCACATTAAAAAAGAAAAGAAAGAACCAATGTTATTAATGGTACCCAGCATTTTGGACTAGCCTTCAAAAGTCTATTTAACTCATAATGTAGATGAATTCATCATTAATTCCAAAGGTAGATCTTCTGATTGGAGAACAGGAGAGAAGGGTAGAGAAAATAATACTTCTGCATAGCAGGAGGTATTAGGCAAAACACTAAAATTACCCAAAATGGCACCTTCTGCTTTCCGTTTCTACACTGTTTTCCCCCCAAAAAACTTATTCAGTCCCCACATACTGCACTAGGTTTCCATTCAAAACCCTTCACAAGGCCCTGCCCTATGTCTCCTACCCACAACAGTCCTAAGATTCCTAGGCTTCCAAATTCTCCTCTACCTCCACCAACTATTAATACTAGTCAAAACTCCCATATAACTGTAGCTCATCTTAACTAATATTCTTAGAAATAAAATCTGATATAGAGGTTCTTAATCTTTGGGGCACAGATTTTTAAGAATATTAATGTTTTTTGAATTATTCACCTCAAAATGAGTGGGGTAAAGAGCAGAGAAATCCTTTGTGTGTATGAATCATTTGTAATTTGAAGAATACTACAAAGCTGTAAGCCAAACTTTGCCTTTCATTTCCTATATTATACAAGGACTATCTGGAAAAACAATCCAGCCATAAGCGCCTCTATTTTTCTTATTAGATGGCTGGATAATTTCCAGACAGCCCCTGTGTGTGGGTGTGCATGCGTGCCTATGTATGGGGAATATGTTTTAATTTCATATGAGAGAATATTAGAGAAAAGTTGTTTTTTTAAAAGAGTTTTATTTAGTTTTTGGAAGCTAGTAAAAAAATTATAAAACTTTTCCCTATTATGTGGAGTGAAATTCTTCAGCTACTTTATAAAAGATTAAAGTCCTGACATATTTGATAAATTATATCACTCATTAATTAGTAAGTCAACAGATGGTACTAATGAAGGTTAATAACTGATCCTCCCCAAAATACCACTTTCTCAAATTTAGTAAACCATCCTGCAAACAGAAACTATTGTCCATAAATAGTATTGAGCAAATATGTAAATAAGCTGAGGAAATTCCTAATACACATAACATGGTGTGTCAATAGCATTATTTTCATATAGAAATATGTGCTTTCTTCTATAACTATCTTTTTCATAATATGGAATCAGAAGTGGGATCTGGTTTCATTATGACTAAGTGCTCTAGGGCACCAATACCTCTTGATAAGAATATGAAAATTGTTGAAAGAGTAACCAAAAACCATTTAATGAAAACCAGAAAGAAATTCACAAGTACCATTACACGTACACATGTATACAAATGCAAAAGAACATTTCAAGTAAAAAACTCCAGAATGGATAAAGGTCTTTTCCCTCCCGCTTCTTTCAGCCTTCTATCTCTTGGAATATAAAGATTGTTTTGCTTTAGTCTATTCTTTTTAACTCAAGATTCTGATCAGAGAAATTAAGAAATAATCAATTCCAGAAAACCCATCACCAGAAATCATTTGAAATCCTAATTCATAGTGCATATGATACTGTTTCAAAGCTTTATCATAATAGGAATTAAAAATATCAAGTAGTGAAAACAAGAAATTTTAAAATAAAGAGTCTTAAGAAATATTTTTTATAGATTCATTTATAACTTACTTCAGTAAAATTAAGAATACCTGACATAAGAGCTCACTAATTTAATCAATCCCATATTTTAAAGAAGGCAATCACCCAGCTGACTTCCAGAATCCCCATGGCCTGCCCTATTACCCTCTTATAATCTGTCAAAGGAGCAAGTGAGCACTAGCCCTCATAAAAGAGATCATCACTAAAAGTTTATCTAATCTATGAAAACCATTACCAATTATAGCATATAAAATTTTTAATGCTGAAAAGCTCCTCACATGTGAAAATGAACCTACCAACATGGTGGTATGGTTTCAGGTGGTAGGAACACATTCAATGAATAATGTGCCCTCACAGCTTTCACGGGAGGTGTTTCTACAGAGCTGACATAACATCCCCCCAACACTATGAAATACAAGTGATAAAAATAGAAATCATAATCACAGAGAAACGTCGCATGGATATTCCAGAGCTTTCACTATGCCAGACTAGATGATAAAGTGAAACATTTAAAATATCTCATATAGGTGAGTCTTGCTTTATATGGTATGTTCCTGAAAACTTTGTATGAAATTGAATCTAATTTCAAATCTACTTGAGAAGCCTCCTGAACTAAAATGAGTAATTTAAGAATAATTAATCATTCCTACTTTATTTGTTTCAAGTAAATCAAATGTATAATCATGTGATTTCTTCTAATGCAGCCTGTGTTAAATTTCTAGCTTCCATGAATAATCTTGTAGGAAACTGATGATTTCTTAAAAAGGTTTTACAGAAATAGTTTTATTTTTACAGATATATGCATGTATGCATCTATATGTATAAGTAGATATATAGAGATATAAAATTATATGTTGAAAATGAACATACTCACCCCTTCACACATAGTTGCTAAGATATAGTACCTGTAAATCTTATACACAGTTCAAGAAATAAAGAAAATATTGGATTTATTCTATGATGCTCCTCCAACCAGGCACGCAATGTACAGGATGGCCAAATTATTTTTAGTTATTGTATACAAATTAACTGGAAAACTAACAAAAATAGAAAAGTTGGGGTGGGAAGACTGAATCATAGCTTAAGAATTAATAAAACCTTTTTCTACTTAAAATTTATTTAGTGAACCCAACACATTGCTGATTATACAACTTAAAATTTTGCTAATATCTGTCTACCTATCTTGAATCAATTTCAACACTCAGATTAATTGATTCTTATATAATATTAGCCAAAGGGTAATGTCAGTGACTGCAACCCACCAGGGTATATGCAAATATGTGTGCTACGCATAAATATGTGTGTTACGCGCATACATATACACATGCACAAAGCCTAAACGTCTTAAATTTTAATTATATTTTCCAGTTGAATAAGAACATATAGTATAATAAATGATAAACTATAATTATCCTTTAATAGTAGTTTTAAGAAAGATGGGAGAAAGACAACATAAAAATGCAAAGTAATTGGAAGCTATGTAGGTATACAAAATACTGCAGTTCCCCTCATCCATCCTTTCACTTTCTGCAGTTTCAGTTAGTAGCAGTCAATTGTGGTGCAAAAATATTAAATGGAAAATTCCAGAAATAAACAGTTTCTAAGTTTTAAATGGGTAACATTCTGAGTAGTGTGATGAAATCTCATGTTGCCCCACTCCACCCACCAGGGACTTGAAATACCCTTGTCCAGTGCATCCTCACTATATACACTACCCATCCATTGTTACTTAGTAGCTGTCTTGGTTATAAGATGGACAGTCACAGTATCTCAATGCTTGTATTCAAGCAACCCTTATTTTACTTAATAATGGCCCCAAAGTGTAAGAGTAGTGATGTTGCCAATTCAGACATGTCAAAGAGAAGCTGTGAAGTGCTTCCTTTAAGTGAAAGGGTAGGTATAGTACAATAAGGTTACTGTGTGTGTGTGTGTGTGTGTGTGTGTGTGTGTAAGAAAGAGAGAAACCACATTCATGTAACTTTCATTACATTTATTAGTTATTGTTGTTAACCTATTATTGTGCCTAATATATAAATTAAACTTTATCACAGGCATGTATGTACAGCAAAAAACAAAGTATATATAGGGTTCAGTAAAATCCACTGTTTCAGGCATCCCCCAAAGATAAGGGGGGACTACTATATCTAACATTGGTTGGTCTACTGATTTCGTAACTGGATGGAATACACCACGAAGGGAACAACAGCAAAGGTGCAAAGATTGAAATTTAAACCCTTAATTAAGCAATGATCTGAGAGTTCTACTATCCTGTACCCGCTTGGCCCTATGACTCAGTAGGTGATTTCCAATGAAAATTAATACTGCATATAGTAGTATAATCTTAGTTATAAGTAACAAGTGATCATGCTTAAAAAATGAAATCCTAAAGTGTTCCAAAATCATTGGCACCCACTAAAGACAAAAACAGCAGCAACTTGTATATAGTTTTATTTATCCAAAGAACAGCCATTTTTAATAATTAAAAAAAGGTTTCTGTGGATTCCCTTACAACATCTTGATTACTGTCATCTGATCACAGCACAACTGTAACTAACCTGGCTACCATGTCAGCTTCTCTTCAGGGGCTAGGTCTTATTCATAAATCAACAAAATGACTAATACAACACTGTTAAAACTCATGAGTAGATGCTTAGTCATTTCAGTTCTTACATCTTTCCATGGGTCAATATACCTATTCAATAACACAATACACTTTATCTTTCAAAATGCTTCCCTCTTTTCTAGGATTGGAAAATAATGTTACCATTTAAATTTAAGTGAACTTTAACTAGTAATTAAAATGTTCACTACTTCTGAAATGGTGGCCCACTAAAATATAATTTTAGTCTTTCTCTTGTGGCCAAAATCACAAACTTCTCCTCCTCTTTCCTGACCATTTAAAATAGTTTTCTAGACCTAAAAGACCCAGGAAAATATTTGTTACAGCTTCCTACCTCGGCTTAATTTACTACAGTAAGGTTATATAATAACCTTAAAAAACAAAACCTTTTTCTTTTGCTGAAGGAGCAACTAATGCAAATGGAGCTTAGATGTAAACATTACCAAAAAACAAGATGCTAACACAAATTAACAGAATTTAGTAGTTGAAATGTATGTTAACTGTTTACATCTGCCTGCAGTATTATAAATGATGAAAACCTAGTGTTCATATCCTTCATAATAAAAATTTATTTTGCACTTTAATACAAAGGCTATGTTGCATAAACAGAGGATTTAAAGCTGTAGCAGAGTGGCTGAATGAAAGGCAAATGGCAATCTTTCTGGCTCCAGTAGATGCCATTCTCTATCACACAATGTTTCCCACTCATAAATACATGACAAATACTTCCTCAATCATTTTTTACGAGCAGGGATGCACAGGGGGTAGTCAATGGCTAGCTTGAGGGAAAATAGGAACAGCAGGCGGCAGAAACTGTACAGAAAATGGCTATGTGGTAAATTCTCTTCTGGAACATCACTCAGTTACTGAGACTTTGATCTTTCAGCTACAATTACACTAACTTCCACAAGATATGACCCCCACCCCCAAAATCCCCAAACATACACACAACCCAAACCAGATCATTAGCTATATATAAAATCTAAAATTTGGTTTTATAAATAGGATCATCCATACTTCTACATTTTTACAAATTAAAATTTGCCATTTAGACAAGAGTTTACTTTCAATTGGCTATAACCATATCATCATCACAACTGGTCTCACAAAAAACATGGGGTGTCTGGCGACAGCTAAATCACAGACTGGCGTCTCCCAAGCAGTCTGTCTACCATTAGGGTCTGGGAAATGGTATTTACTATACAATTAGAGCCAGGGAGTTCTACCTGTAATCATCCAAATACAGGTGTGAGAAGCCCCTTTGGGCAAGGAAACTGACTCATCCCTTTTCATGTAAACTTTGATGTCTGTATTGTTTCACGATGCCTCGGGAAACCTTACCATTTATACTACAATGAGATTTATTAACTGAGGGCCAAGTAATACATTTTAAAATTCCTTCCCAAAGGTACTAATTTTTAACACATTAATCACCAAATTTATAAGAATTTGGAACAAGACAGAACTGATTATTTTAAATTTAATTATCTACTGGAGGACACTGACCAGTCAAAACTAAATTTTCATGTTAAGTATATGCTTTCTAGAATATTACCAATAAAGAGGCCAAATTCAGCTTCCTATCAGGAACACAAAATGTCTTATAGTAATATCAACAGGGCATTTTTAGTTGCAGTAATTTCACAGAATTTATTCTAATGATTTATTGGAGTTAACCATCTGACATTAATTATTGTTTTGGCTTCCAGTCTATGAATGTTTATTTTTCAGTTTAAAGCTTCTCACTCTTTGATATCATATGGAAATGAGAATTTTTAATGGAAAATTGAAACCATGTGCATCTAAGTACTTAATGAAGTACAGGGGAAAACCGACAATATATTTTGGGAGAATTCAGATATTTTGCTTTGGATAGTTTTGATTTGTTTGTATGACTTAATAGCACAAAATTACAGTGAGGGAAGTCAAAGCAAGTACTATACCAAATATGTACATATCCACATGTTACATGAATATATACTTTTTTGAAGTTATTAGTAAATGAAAGGAAAACTTGTACATTTTGGTTACATGTCAAAATGATAATCAACACATGAATGCATAGTTTTTACCTCTGTACACTTTTGATGTATTTGAAACAGATACCTGGTATCCCCACCACTCACCCCACCACCACCCAACTTTAATGCTTGATGAATCAAACATTACTTTAGGATTTCATATTTCTTTTTTAAATTTTTTAATTAAAAAAATCTTTTTTCAAAGCATTCAATCTGGATTTTAAAATTTATGCCCAACTACAATCCCAAGTGGATATTTTAAAGTCACATATAATATCAATACAGCTAGAAATTCCCAGTTTAAAATATTTTACTGCTCCAACTACATTTACTCTCATTTTGCAAAGGAAACAATGCTGTCTATTAAATTTAAATTTAATAAGTAAATATGTGTGATTCAATATTGCCTAATTTAATTTTTTTTTAAGTTCTCTCAGCATAAATCAATTAGGACACATCTCAAAATGTAAATATCAGGGAAAACTTTCTCATCCACTTTAAATATTTTAATAATAAGAAGGAAAATATTTAAATTAAACATAGCAGTAAGTACATATAAATGTATTTGTGTGTGTACAGATATATGAAGGCTGTCTGGAAAAACTCCAGCCATGAATGCCTCTATTTTTCTGGATACCTTTCGACAGCCCTTATAGGTCTGGATATATCTGGGGAGGGAAAACTTACCATTTGTTTTTCTTTCTAATGTAGTCTTTTTCAGAAAGATTAACCAAGTAGACCATTGGTTTTGAAGTCAGAAATAAGTGTTTATTCAACACTTCAATCTTAAGTGAGAAACAGAGAAATAATTCTTTTTAAAACTTGAGTAAATACTGAGTAAGTCATTAAATGATTCTAAAGTCAACTGTTTAAATAAGTAGCCATTTTTCATTTCCATAATTCTTGTTTCTAAAAGATTAGTTGCTATAAAATTTCAGGAATAAGGGGAAAGAAAACAAAATAACAAGCCTGAGAATAAGCAATCATGGACAGAACCAAAGTTTAACTAGATATAATAAGTATAAAATAAAAACAACTCTAATTTGTTCTCTAAGAAATCAAAGGAAAGCAATAGCAGAAGGCATAATATTTATAACTTACCTCTTTGTCATTCCAATCATGATAGAAGCGAACAGGTTTCTTCTGATCTATAACCCAGGATTTGACTTTGCACATTATGTCCTGTACACAATTGAGGAAGAGAGTAAATACAAGATGAATACTAAACATTTAGATTCTAAAAATTAAAAGGGGAACTAAATCACAGAGATACTTATTTTCAATATTTCATTAAAAACCAAATACCAATGAAACGTTGTGGCATTAAAATATTAATATATAAAATGTGGGATACTAGCAAAATTAATAAAAGTCTTAAAATTTCAAGACAATTCAACTACACCAAAGACTACAAAAGTTAGTAATATTTCGACATCATCTAGTGATGCCACCTGCAAGATAAATATGCTCTTATAAAACAGAGGAGGGGCAGGGGAAACTAGAGAGAGACTGAATTAAAATTTTTTTCCTTAAACAGAAAAACAAATAGATGAAATTTAGTCTGTTATTGATAATATACCCTCCACAATATTAAATCAACTGACCAAAACCCTTTTCATTCTGATTAAGTTTTTGCCAATACCTTCTTCCTGCCCAGTTCTCCTGTCCCCACTCCAACACCCCCCACCAACCTGCCAAAGCCTCCATTACACAATGGCAAGAGCCCTGCACTGGTGACCTCCAACCAGCTGCATTCACTTTCAGAACATCTCTCTCTGCTGGAAATCTAAAGGCCTTTTAGTTAGCAAGCTAGTGTGCATTCAGAAGGAGTAACTGCAGGAAGAGCCCAATGTGCTTTGTTTCTCTGGCCTTTCTTCACAGAAAGATTAATCATCTGTGAAATGGAAACGGCAAACAGCAAGTGACACAAACTGAACCCTTCAAGCCTTTCCTCATCAGTTTTGTGGTTCTGAATCTAAAAGCTGCGTGTGGCAAGGTTCTCCTTACAGGCAGGTGTTAATAAAAGGCTCTAGGGTCTGAAAGGTCAAACTTAGCTCTTCCAGAAGAAGTGCATTTGAGAGTCATCTGTTTTTTTGTTGTTGTTAAAGATAATTTATGGATGTTTAAAATATGTTTTTTCAAAATTTATTGTCATACACAATCATCAGTAATAGGTTTCTTGGATTTTCCTCTATGTCTTTTCTTTTAACATTCATTAATCAGTTATTCATCTATAAATATCCACTTGTATAAATTACCTCAATATTTTGTATACCTTCCTTCCAAAACTTGCTGTTACCAACAGGAAAAATAAGGAAAAAGCCTTATATCCTAAGATCCTGATTTGAACCGCTCCAGGAAAAGGACTTCCCACAGATTTTAACAAGGAAGGGGCAAGCTAAAAACTTTTAATGAAATCTAACATGTTCTGCTTAAGAATAATCACTTTTACTCTTCTATAACTGAATTTCACTCATAAATGTTTAAAAGTGGCTAATGTAACACCATTTCCTACAAGGAGAAGATCAAAGTGCTATATTACAAATGCATTATGATTAAAAAAGCCCTGTGCAGCCTTGCTATTAACTGTTCTTTAAACCCTAAAAGGCTTCCCATAGATCTCACTTGGCACTGCATATACAACCTTTGACAAGTAATGTAGACCATTTTTATTCATTGCCTAAAATTGTAGGCAATTATGTGCGTCACACTGGCCACCTGCAAATTCTGAATGCCTGCTCCAGTTGTCAGTGCAAAAAACTAATGTCGGAGGGGATTAATCTAGGGGGAGAGAGTCCTCTTTAATGGCTCCAGCAGGTGAAATGGCCCAGCTGGTTACTATGATGAGTGGCCAGAACAGCTTATGTACAGACACGCAACAAGATTATACAAAAGAAGGAGAAAACAGTGGTACCATCTTATATTTTGGTTCCATTAGTTTTGCTTCAATTAAAGAAAGAGAAGAAAATAGACAAAAGAAAGCCAAAGCAAAAATAAGTAGAAAAATTAAAGTTTAATCATGTAAAAAGTATAAAATACTTTTATACCTAAAAACACTTTTATAAAACCGAAGGGCCTCAATAAATGCTGATCACTAGTGAAGGAATTTCAGTATTTCTCTCATTTTAAATTCACTAGATTATCACTTCAGACACAGAAATCTATCAGAAAAGCTTTTTGGCATTAGTTTTTTTCCCTTCAGTCCTTGTATAGTGATTGTGAGAATTAAATGAGAAAATACATGCAATGTAAAGTAACTATAATAAGTGCCACAGTTCCAAGCATATAGTAAATACTCAATAAATATTAAATATTAGTATTTATGGCAGAAAGCATAATGTGTAGTTCTGAAACTATATATAATACATTTAAATAAATATACTCAGATAAATAAAATTGGACAGATGACACATCAAATTGTTAGCAACAGAAATTTCTAAAAGATTGGATTCCAGAGAGACTCTCCTTTTCTGCCTTCTTTTTAAAACCCACAGTGGTGTATTTATTTATTTTTAACCAGTATATACGAGGGCTGCCCGGAAAGTATCCAGCCATGTAATATGAAAAATAGAGGCATTTATGGCTGGATTTTTTTCTGGACAGCCCTTGTGTATCATCTGTAGAATAGGAAAAAAAAATAAAGATATACTATATTTACAGAGTGAGGGAAAAGGAATGACTTCATCTATTCTCTGGCTACCATCTGTAATCCTAAAATTTGATGGCTAAATGGATAGACTTGGCAATGTATCAAGGTGACTCACTCTTATTCTGTAATAATTACAGCCTCTCCAAGCCTGATACTTCCCTTTACCAATACTTGATGCTGACACAACCAGATGAGCTGACCTATGCTGGCTGGGTGGCTTTAACACACACAGCCAACAATGCACTCAGACCAGAAGAACGGAGGCAAGCCCTCCAGCTTAAAATAATCTGCTGGAAATCCACTAATAGAGTTTCCTCCTGCTCCAACCCAGAGTATTTAAAGGGGAAACTCTGGGTTGGAGCAGGAGGAAGCTCTATGAGTAGACTTCTATTAGGATCTGCCTGAATCAGAATTATTAAGCATTTGTTGCTCTATTATGAATGTTGTAGTTTATGGCGACCAGAGTACTGATCCCTGACTACCATTTCTCTATAATACATACTTCAGTGACTAGAACTCCTAGAAAAGACAGGCAACAAAGCAGCAAACTAAGACAACAAGAAGCAGTGCTCTGCATGGGCAGGGGAGAGGGAGGGAAGGGGGGAGGGGAAAGAAGAGGGGAGGAAGGAAGAGGGGAGGAAGGGAAGGGGGGGAGAGGGAGAGAGAGAGAGAACTCTCTCTAAGAATTTAAACAATAGATCTAATTCTTGCAATAATTTGGATAGAATGTACTAGGGCTATCCAGAAAGTATCCAGCCATGTAACTGTTCTCATTAGGTTTGCAATGACTGTTTTTTTTTCTGGACAGCTCTCGCATATTGGCAGTTATGGGTTTTCGGCTATGTGATTCACTATAGCAAAAAGTGAGAACTTAACATAGCTGTGTTCTGCCCATAGTCAGCTACAGTATTGACAAGGGGAATGAACACCAATTCATTTTTGAGGTAGATCTCAGCAGAAGATTTGATCATTACTAAGGAGAAGAAGGCAATTGTCCCTATGATTCCTATAAATAAGTCTGAATGGATTTTACCATGTTCAAGGAAGGACAAAGACAGCAGGGGTGTGGGTAGGGAGAGTTCATAAATCTGACTTTAATAAAAAGAATACTGAATAGGAAGAGTAATAAAGAAGAAAATGATCACACAACAACCTTCTAAATGAATTATCTGGCATATTTGACAGAATGCAAAAAATTGAGCATCTATGACACAGGAGCATGAAGCAGAAAGAGTAAAAGTGAGGCTAGAAAAAATGGATGAGATATCAAGAGAGCTGACAAACTAAGAAAGATTTCTAAGAAAATCAAAGAAGGAAAATAAAAATCCAAATTGGCGAATCAACTGATACGGCAGAAGATTACTGGTTTGGAAGTCAAACCTGCAAGGGGTTATACTTAAGTATATTCACAATGTTATGCAACCACCACTTCTATCTACTTCCAAAAGAGTTCCATCACTCCAAAATAAAACTCCATACTCAATTAGCAATTTTTCCCCAATCTCCCCTATAGCATATGCACCATCACATCAGTTCTTATGTGAGTTCATTCCCCTCAGGTTGGATATAAATTGATGGGTCTAAAGCAGTCTGGCCTCAAATGAATCTAGTCCTTGTGACCCTTTTACCCCAAACACAATACATTTTTTTGTGCTACCCTAAAAAGTCTTAAACAATTTGGGCTTCCTAACTGCTGTCCTCAAATAAAAGAGTGAGCACTGAGAATCTATAACATGCTAATAAGGCTCATACCATTTTACATGGTACATACGCCAAACATTACCCAACATGGTGCATTACTCCTAGCACTCTCCTAAAGGAATCTGACTCAGTTTACAGGTTCTACTGAGAAGACAATACTACCCAGAACACAGTCTCCTGGCCAGAACTGGTAGGCACTTGACCTATGAAATCATTTCATGAAGGAAGAAGAAGAAGAAAAAGAAAAAACAAACAACAAAAAAAAACCTCAGCCTAAATGGGAATTAAACTTAGGCAATTAAGATACTTGCTCTTAGAAAATACCAAGATAAAAGAATTGGAGATGTAAACTGAAAGCATACACTGAAAGAACACAAGATAGAGTAAATTACATGATGTGATAAATAAGCTAATTGTAAGTAAGCAGAAATTATGGAGAGGCAGAAATCAGGAATAAAAGTAATATATAAACAGCAGCAGATGAAGTCTAGTGGCAGCAGAAAAAAAAAGTAAGTAGAATTCTAGGAAGCAGATATGAAGAACACCCATATTACATGAATGGCTGAGCACCACCAAAGAAGGTATTATTCGGGAGTTCCCTGATGGTGTAGCGGCTTAAGGCTTCGGCGTTGGTGCTGTCAGCGCTGCGGCCTGGGTTCGATTCCCAGTCAGGGAGCTACCCACATACCAAAAAGCAAAAACAAAAACAAAAAAAAAAAAAAGAAGGTATTATTCACAACAGCATAGACTTCTGCAGAATTCCTGGGTGCTATCCTTGTATGACTTACAATTCAACTCCAAAAGGCCTGGCTGTACCATACTTTCTGCTCTTGAATATTTTGGATTTCCATTTCTCTTCTTGCCTTGAATTTTAAAAATAAAAATCTATTTCTTGAAATGGCCTAAGTGAGTTTCTATTCCTTACAACTAAAATATCTCAATTAAAAAATAACAATAAAACTTCACAGATTCAATGACTCAAGCAGAGCATACCTATTTGTTCACACAATGTACTATCAAATAAGAAGTGAAATATTCTCCCCTCAAAGCTTAAAAGAAAAACAATGATTTGTTTAAAATAATGACTATAAACTGAGAAAGTAAAATATCTTATGCAGTGTTAGGATGACCATTAGATTAATCCTGGTCAATCACACTTGCACTCTTACTCTTTTCATCCCAGTTCAAGAAAAAGGAGACACTTTACCTCAATCCTTCCCCCTGGCCTAAGAGCATCATTGTCCAAACCCCTCATTTAAGCTGATGACAATCAATATAATAACCATTTCTCTAGGACCCATGAAGTAGTCCTACATACCATAGTTTAACTCCAACATCAGTACTGCCACATCAAATAAGCAACCTGTCACTCTAACTTTGAAAATTGTGTAACTCTTTTCCTAACTTTGGGGTATTGTGTAAAATGTAGATTCAAATAATGAACTAAATTCCTGGTCATGCATTTTTAAATGGTCTGCTATATTTAATAAATTTTTCTAACTTTGGGGTTCATTCCCCCTAAGTTTATTTTAAAAAAACAATGTTCATAACATTGTTCAGGAAGGATACATAAAGAATCTAAAGAGAAAGGGGTAAATAAGGAAACAGAGTGGGAGCGAGAACTATGTTTTTACAGTATACTCTTTTAAATCTTTTGATTTTTAGTAAAAAACATATAGATTATTCAAATATTTTAAATGCTTTTTAAAATTTATGTAAAAATCAACTTTAAACACTGCCATAAAAATAATAGTAAGAAACCTGCTAATAGCTATACGTTAGTTATTTAACATCAGTTATTTAACTCAGAGACAGTGACAGGAAAAAAAGACTCATTAATTATTTCTGGCTACCTTCTTTAGTTGTTTCATTAAATAAGTTAATTCTATTTTTTTTAAGTACAATGATTTCCAAATAATTGATCTATACAAAATAAATTGTTCCTTAAAGCCTCTACCTTCATTTTCCAAATTTTTTCTTTCCATATGGAATGTATACACAGGTAAATAGATGTAAAATCAACATTGCTCTTGATACCTTGGTATTACTGTTATGGCTTGAATTAGTCCTCCAAAAAGATACCTCTGGTACTCAGTGTGACCTTATTTGGGAAATAATTAAGATGAAGCCATATTGGAGTAGGATGGGTCCTAATCCAATTATGACTGGTATCTTTAAGGAGGGAAATTTGGACAGAGACACAGAGGAAAGACAGCCTCGTGAAGACGGATTTCAGAGACTGGAGTTATAGTGCCACAAACCGTGGAACACCTGGGGTTACCAGAGGGTGAAGAGCCAAGAAAGGATTCTCCCCTGGAGACTTCAGAGGGAACATGGCCCCACCAAGTCCGAGATGTCAGATTCCCAGCCTCTGGAACCGTGAATGAATACATTTTTACTGTTTTAAGCTATCCAGTTTGTGGTAGTTGTTACAGTAGCCCTAGGAAACAAATACCCTTGACTAATACAAATCAGAAATGTTTATCCCTCCCTTGCCTTCTTTAGTGCCTCATTTTTTATCACAAACAGCAAGACCACCTATAAAAGGTACCTTTATGTCAGAATTTAACAATCTTAACACACTTAAAAGAGATTCTGATTTAGCATTAAAAAGTTGGTTCATGTTTTATGTTAGACTACATCTAATCTAGTTTTTTCCAACTTATTAACACTAAAATACAAATGATATCCAAATTTAGAAAATGCAAACTCTATAGAGAGGCTTGAATGTTGAACTTCTAAAAGATCACCCAAAAAAATAAAGACACATTTCAATGAATATTAAGGAACAATGAGGTACATACCTAGTGAACAAAAACCATCTACCTACCTATTTTTCTTATAACTTTCAAGTAGCTATCTCTTTTGCCTAGGATCTATGTTCAATTAAAGTCCCTGATTCTGTTAGCCAAGATTATAAACATAAACAGAAGAAAAGAAGCCAATCGCATTTTATACCTTTAGACTAAATGTTAGAGAGGATAAGGAAAATTGTTTTTCTTTTTTTTAGAAACTCCCCATTAAGAACTAGTTGATATCAAATCATATAGATATCCTCTTTGTATTGGGAAAACTAAAGATAAATCAAAAGCAAGGACAAATGTAAAACACCAACAAATTAAACTTGTGATCCTAAAGAATCACCTAAAATAAACAGAATGACTAGGACAAAAAATTTAAATGTGCACTGCATGAAGAGCCATCTGGCACACTGTCGATGCCTGCCCACACCGCTTTGTCCTCACAGGTCCAGTAGATGCTGCTGGCTTCTTACTGCAAGTCTGCCTAAGTGTGTGTTCAGACCACACAGACATCAGGTACCAGGGTGTTCAGCCCATAGCCAACGACCAATAAAAATTAGTTGATAATTACCTCAGCTTCCATGCCCTTGCAGTAGAAAAACTACCACACACTTCGTAAGCTGTTTTCCAGAGGTCCCTAGCAGGACTGGGCCCTATCTGCTTAGGGTTTCCACCTGCCTGCTCATTTATATACTTTGTATTGGTTTCCTTCCCTTCCTGATCTTAATCCCTCACTCCCTGATGTGCGCTTCCTGAGATAGCTCCCAAGGAAACTACCTGCACTCCAATGCTTGCTTCTGACCTAAACCTAAATTTAGATTAAAAGGCAGTCTCATACATGAGTCAAAGAGGCTTTATAACTCAAAATGGTTTTTTGACTCAAAATGGCTTTGCAATTCAAAATGGCACAGTCTTGAGAAAACTCATAGGGAGTTTCTTCTGAATCTTTATTTATAAATGACCTTGTCTATATAATATTTCAGTTTAGTGAAGGTGGAATTGATCCTAAAGCCTATGACTTCTCTCATGTGTGCATCTCTTCCATCTTCACATCTCCTACTATATTCCTTTTCCAAGTTCAGTCAGAAACTTCAAAACACTTTCTCTAGTGCAAAGCTAAAATTATAGTTTGAATAGAAAATACTGAAATAACCATGATGTAAAGAGAAGTAAAATGACTTGAACTTCCTTCAGACAATTAAGGAAATCAGTAGCACAACACAGGTCTCTGTGTTCCAAGACCAAGAGGCACTTTTGACTGTAAGTTAATAGTGCGCTTAAGTTTAGAGGTTAATTCTGTAGTTGAATTCTGCAGTTTATGGAAGACGTTAGTAAATGAGAAAATTAAGACGTTGTATGTTTAATGTAAAAGACAATTTCATCATATTTAAATTAAAAGGTTCAAAACTGATTTTGAAACATTTATCATAAGTTTACTAATAATGATTCACTATAATGTAATAGAAAACACATTTGAATATTAAATATTAATACAATGACATGGTTTTGCTCCATAAAAGATTAAAATTATCTGTTTACTTTAACAGTGCATTCATTTAGTCAATGCCTATGGAAGACAATTCCTTGTATAAATCACTTCTTCAAATCCACAAAACTCATATATTCAGGTGGTTCTCTAAATCCAGTAAGTTTTTCATTATAAAACTGCATTTCTCTAACACTAAAACTCGAAAATATACAGTGACTACATAAATGCTCAGTATTACTGCTAAATATGGCTTCTTAAGAACAAGACAAGATGCTTTTTTGCCAAAAGAAAATAAAGTTTCTCAACAATTTTTAGCAGAAATGATCCTTGAATTTTAAAATTCCATAACAATATTAGATATTTTAGGTGCTTTATTAAAAATTTAATCAAGAAAATGAACTGAAGTATCTAAAGAAGCTGTAATTTTTTTACTTACATATTCAGGTTTTAGTTTTTTATCTCCTCCTCTCACAGCCACTTTTTCTAGTTTATCTATAATGGGCCCAATCATTTCCTCATCTTTAAGCTGAAGCTCTTCGTGTATTATTTCTATATCTCGAATAGGATCTACACTTCCTTCAACATGTGTGATATCATCATCTTCAAAAGCACCTAAAATGAATTAAAAGGAAGCATTTCAATAAACATACAGTACATAAGGTCATTATTAGAGTGAGTATAGATTCCTATAAGGTTAACAATTTATACAAATCATTCTGCATCCTTGCATGTAGGACAGTATTTTATTTTCCTATTTAAGGCACTGGAAACAAAACAGTAATTCAAGAACTTAAACATTTCAAAAACTGATTGAAATGAATAAAGTTATGATCTTTGTAGAAAGAAAATTATGCTCCAGAACTACTGGCATTTTCAGGTTTGGTACATTAGGATGTTGAATTCCAGGCATGAGAGCTCGAAGTTCTAAACTGTACTACTAGGGTTTCCAAGGGAAACCGGATTTGGGGGTGGGGGGGTTAAATCATCTGGCAGACCTCTTCCCTGCTTCAATCTACTTTATCACTGTGGTTCTGATGGTGATTAGATAATGAACCACTCAGACACACAATTTACACAGCAGCTAATTTCATCGGTCTGATTTGAGGGTATGGTTTTTAGGGGGCTATCAAAGAAGCAGATGAAGGTGCATTTGTCATATATGAGTGACAACTATTCACACTATCTGAACAAAATGGTGCTGGCCCTTATTAGAAACACATGCTATTATCACATATTTAAAGTGTAGTTGAAGCCATAATTTCAAATTGCCAAATGGAAACATAAGGGTAAAACAACCAGATATTACTGAAGCATGTGTACTGACTTTATGCCCTTTTGAAGACATAATGTGGCAACATCATTCAACCAGGATTTACTCAGATTACCAGATAAAAAACAGTATCACAAAAATGAACAAATACTAAGAAATATTATAAACAAAAAGCAATGATATGCCCACAAAACAATAAACACATTTATAAACAAATTGATTTTTAATTAATTTAATTAAAACTACCAATTAGATTATACTCATAAAATGAAATGTTTTCAAACATTAAGTATCAATTATTTTGGATAGAGGTATCATAGGAATCATGAAAGACATTTTGATTGAGTTCAACAGGAGAAAAACAGTGACTTGAGCTCATTCTTACATACCAAAGACCAAGATATTCTCATTAAAGGTTATAAAGAGTTTTTCCAGATAACCCCCATAGGGGTAACAAAGAGTTTTTAAATATCATTTCCCAGAATTAAAGATAATTAAGCTCTTTGTATCTCAATGTGGAATTATTCAATAATAATAAGAGTAAAACACTGCAATTAAAATATAAGTAGTTAAAATAATATTTAAGTATTTTTGGCACTGATTTATTATATAGTGCCAAATTCTTATGAACAAAATTAGCAAGCAATGAGGAAGTACATTATATCTTACCAATAAACACATGAGTCAGACAGTGATTTAGGTAAATTTTTTGAATATCTTAAAAGTATGAAAGAAGTCTTCCTAGAAGCATAATATTGTATAATATATTTCTTGCTATGATTTGAAAGCTCTTATACAAATGACACAATATCATAGGAAAATAAAAATAAAAGTTAGCTTCCTGGTAGTCTGAGCAGAATGGTAGGTTCAGTTACAGAAACAACTAAACTTTTCCTGACACTCAGAATGAAAAATACACTATATAGTTGTCTTTATGTAGAGGACAATGAGTAAATACTATACTGATGTCCTCAACAACACCCCTACAGCAAAATGCATCAGCAGATTTTAAATGACAATTAAAAAAATTTTTTTTATTATCATTTCTTAATTATAACTCTCAATTTTAACCAAGTGGATAATGGAAAATTGGTAATAGTAATGCTTCTGGAGGCAAAGAAAATAAAGCTCTCTGATAATCTGAACTAATCCAAATAGAAAACATAGAACAAAGTGTGTATGTGTGAGGGGAATCACTTGTCTATCTTACTACCTTCAATTTATTCTCTAGATCATACCCTGCCTGGAGTCAGCCAAGGATAAGGCTAGGAAAGGAGTTTTGAGGGGATCCATTTCCCCAACTATAAGAATAAAACTCAAACCACAGACCCTATACACTCTGGATTACACTGGTGTTCCTGTACCTGAAAGTCAGGATTATTATTACTACATTCATTTGTATGTGAGGTGGTAACATATGATGAGAAGAACTTAAATTTAATTTTTATAATAAATATTGCCAAAAATTAAGATAAATATTAAGTGAAGGGAACAGTAAAGTTATCCTTTAAAGTTGAATAGACTTCTTATGAAATGAGACCAGAGACAGGTACGAAATTAAACTAACAGAAAATGTGGTGGCCATTTGGGCAATTTCCTATAATGGCCAATTTCCTATATCTCAGAACTAAAAATTTAGGGATTACTTTCCAAAGACATACTCTTGAGTCAAAAGACTTTACCATATACTTAAATTACAGCATTCCTTTACATCTTATCTTTTTTAGTACAAGATTTAGTGGTTAAGAATAAGGGCTTTGAAATCAGACAGGTTTACTGGTTATAAAATTTTAGACAAATCACTAAACCTCTAGGGATCTCATTTTCACATCTTTAAAATAAAGCGGTTTCTACCTCTCAAGAGAATGGGTATGAGTAAATTAGGTAATACATGTAAAGTGCTAAGCAGAAAACCCAATACACAGAACTCTTTCAGTAAGTGGAGCATATACTATTTATTTATTTATTTTTTTAATGTGGGTAGTTCCCTGGCTGGTAATCGAACCCAGGCCATAGCGTTGACAGCGCCGAAGCCTAGCCACTACACCACTAGGGAATTCCCTACTATTTTTTTTTTTACAATGTAAGAAATAGTAATTGAGAAGAAATTCCATGGTAATATACTCAAACATTAATTTAAGTAATACCATTTCATGTTACTCAATTCTTCAGAACAGATTAAAATAAACTTAGTGATACAAGCTTTTTCCCTCATTAATTCTTACTAATTCACTAGAATATATGTACTCTAGTCTATGGCCAAAGTTATTTATTTCAACTTCACATTAAATAAAATAATAATTCTTATAATTCTTATAATTATTATCACAAATCTCCTTTGGGGAAAACACTGCACTGGCAAAGAAGATGACTTTAATTATTATGAAGACCACTATATCGTACCGAATTGCTTGGTGAGGAAGTTATTTCCATTGCAACTCTCTTTCAGCCCTCTTGACTATGTCAAAGAAAGTCTCAGTTTGGTGCTGTTGGTCTTTAATCCGTAACATTTATAAATTTATCTTTTTAGCAACAAAGCAGGCCTAGGCGTCAGAGTTTCTAAATGCTAAAAATTTTAATAAATATGTAATTTTCATATTGTATTTGTTTTTATTATCTTCAATTTTGGCAAATGATATTAATATTACATTAAAGACAAAGTTTTTTCCACTTACATTAGACAAAGTTTCCTATTTATATAAATGTAGTAAAAAATGTGAGGCCACATATTTTTGGTAAAATCAAGGAATGTCTGAAAATATTAACTAAGGTTATTTGGGTGGTGGGATGTTATCTGATTAAAAAAATTTTTTTGGTACTATTCTGTATAAAACAGAGTAATGTGACAGAGCTTGTGTGTGCTGAGGGTGGGGAGGAGGATGCACTGCTGTGTAGTATTAATTAGGATAGTCAGGGAGGCCTCTCTGAGGAGATGACTTTAGAGCTGAGACCAGAATGGCCAGAATAAGGCAGTAATGTGAAGATCTGAGGGAAGAGGGTCCTAAGAAGTAAGTATAAAAACTCTAAAATGAGAATAATCTTGAAGTGTTTCATAAATAAAAATATGATCAGTGTGGGTGAACCACAGCACAGGATGGTAAGACAATTCACATACATTTGTAAGCCATGGGAGTTTCGATTTTGTCTAGCTGTAATAGGAAGACACTGATTGGAGAGTTTTAAATAAAGAGGAGGGAGAGTAATAAGATAAGATTTATGATTTAAAGATGACACTTTGGCTACTTTAAAAAGAAGAGATTCTAAGGCAGGGACAAGAATACTGGCAGAAAGAGACTAAATTAGGAGATGGTTGTAGGGATATAGATGAGAGATGACCAAGATGAGTGGTAACTTGATATAAAAATATAGTTGTAGAGAAGTGTTTGTACTGAAAATATATTTTAGAAATGTACTAGATACAGGAAGGAAGGTCATGACTGGAGATACAAAATTAGAAGTTATCGATGTGTTTAAAGTTATGGGTCTGGATGACATTACATAGAGCACTCTTTACTACTCAAATGTTTGATAGGAAAGAAAGATTTGGCAAAAGATACTATGGGTGACAAAGTCAGAGAAAAAAGTAAGAGTATGCTCTTATGGGAATGAGAGAAAGAAAAAGTTTCAGTGGATACCATGTAAATATGAAACATGTAATTTGGAGAAATAATAATTTCTCCAAACTTTTTTTAACTCCAGCAGGACCACTTAAAAAACATAATTCTTATTAAAAAAAAAAATAATCTACCTGAAGTTCAGTAATTTCTTCTGTATTGCTCCAGTTCTTTCTTTCTTTCAATCTCCATAAAATAAAACTTAGTGTTCTATTTAAAACAGCACATACACTGATGATCACATTTATATAAAATTATTTCTCATTTTTAATAACACTGATCAAATGCTAATGAAAATAATTCTATTGCTCATTAGTATTTAAAATGAAGGAAGAGAGCTAAACTTACATTCATTTAACATCTACAGCTTTATTCATAAACACTGAAAAATGCCAATTCCTATTTACTTTCCATATAAAACATGATAAAATTCTTTACTGTTGGGGGGGAACAGTGATTTAAAGAGGGAGTTAAAGCTGTTTATTCCATATTGCACATGCTCTGATTTAGTTTAAGCCCAGGTTTACAGATTCACTTTAAACTCTAGTTTTAATCTATTATAGATAAAGCCCCTTCCATCTTGACAGTAAAAGCAATTTGAGCAAAAATAGAATCTAATTCATAGCTGGACCTCAGCTTGTATAATATTTTTAACTTTATATTAAATAAAATGTGCAGTTTTAACTACTTTCCTTAAGTTAGAAAGAAGAAAGGCATCTCAATTTATTATATTTAATTCAAAAATCAAACTGCCTTCTTAAAGACATCAGGGAACAAGGCAAATTTTGGAACACAGAAAAGAACTAATAAATCATTCTGCTAACAAAATTCCGCTAAAAAGGATCTAGGATTAAGTCTCTAAGCTTTCAGAGTTTGAAGCAAATGAAAAAGGTTGTACAATCAAATTTTGATTACTTTAAGTGGATATATTTATAGATCTCTGGAAAAATAAAATATCTTGTAAACATATAAAAATGGAAATAATTGGTCTAGTAAACTGTTAATTATTTGATGCAATAGCATAAATGCAATAGCATAAGCGGACTTGGTGGGTTGTACTTATTTACAATAACAAACCAATCAAAAGTAGCCTTTAAAGTCTTTATTTAACCTTCATTTTCCAGGGAAAACCTATTATTTGAGATAGAGCAAAAGCCCTAAAATAATCCAGTCTATGCCGCAGGCTAATTGTTTAATGCTCTAATAGAAAATAGAACTATGGGTAGCCTAAAGAATTTGCTTTTCCTCTGCTTGTCTTCCAGAGCTCTCCCCTCCTCCTCTCTCACACAAGAAAAGACTCCAAAACTAAATCCTAGCCAAGAGGAAGCGAACTACCATCCCTCCGACATATTCAAAAATTGATCAAGGTTTTCAGAAAGTTTAGTAAAATAAAATGCACATGTGGCTGACTTCGAGAGACCAATCTAAAAGAAATTATAAATGATTCATGCAGGACATTTACAAAGTAGTTAACTTATATGGAAGC
Source organism: Lyroderma lyra (assembly GCA_004026885.1). Taxonomy (NCBI): domain Eukaryota; kingdom Metazoa; phylum Chordata; class Mammalia; order Chiroptera; family Megadermatidae; genus Lyroderma; species Lyroderma lyra. The sequence goes on along the minus strand of PVJL010001487.1, from coordinate 169,225 downwards.
AATCAAGCAATGCTAGAAGTAAAAAATCATTACCAATCTTGAAAAACAGATACTTAGTATGAGAGCATAATAAAGTGGGTCAGTCAAGTTCTGAGAAAATTTAAACATTTTTATTATTTTCACCTAATTTTAACACTTCATATAAATTAAAACTAATATGCTTTTAAGCAGTGACTCAAAAACAAAAGATTAAGTAGAAAGGATGAGATGAACAAAGAGAAAAAAGATACAGGTCATTAAAATGGAGCTAATGTTAGTGTAGAAGCAAGCAAAAAAAAAAAAAAACAATTTGTTTTTTGGTCATTACTGACACAACCTAAGAGATTAGAAGCAACACATTACAATCTCATACAATATAATTCTTTTAAATATACAGAACACCAGAAAACTCTTCCTATCAATTACTTATTGTGCTTATATTATTGACAATTAAAACATCCACTAAGGAATCCTTAGTCATTTAAAAGTTATGAATGATAACCCAGAGTCAACACCTGTACTTAGTTATATTCAATTGCTCAAGTATTTCACATTTTTAGTTCCTGCAACGTATTAACTCTTTCCAAAGAAGTAGGCAGAAAAGAGATACCTTAATGAGAACTAATATTCAACTCTCAACAAGTTTTCCACTTCTTATTCTATATAATAGATATTTTAAATACATAAAAGGCAAATTTAATCAATAGTATTTTGAATTGATATTTATTGAGATTCTGCTCTACTTCCAATGTTGAGCTAGATGCCTCTGCTGTATTTAACCTTTCCAATAACCAGTTCACTAACTTCCTAACTCTAAAAGATCACTTAGCCTTCTACCAGCAGAAACAGCCTTCTGTAAACTGGCCTTGCCCAACCCTTACTCTCCACAAATCCTCAGCTCAAGTCAAACTCTTGTACTGACTTACTAAGCCCTGGAAAGTTCTTTATATTCAATTGTCACTATGTTTTTACTCACTTCCTTCTTTAAGCCTCAAAGATACACATCCTTACAAACTACATCAATCCCTAAAATGTATAGCTTTATTTCCCCTCATCTACAAGCCAATTCTGGAGGAGTCTAGGTCTAAGACATCTCTACCATCCCTGAATCATAAGAGAAGTTACAGAGACTTGTTTGGCATAAAATACAGTAAAATTGATGGTTTAATATTTTACCCTAAATATGGCTCCTGGAAAGATCCATTTCTAAATCTTTTTAAGGAGTAACCTTATAAGGAGGAAAAAACACAAGAAGAAATTAACAAAACTAGAATTTTATCTTTACTGCTAGTATTGTAAGCAATGAATAATGGAGTCATATGAACTTTATGCCACTCAAGAAATACACTAAAAGAACAAAAAATAAAAGAAATAAAAGGGAAAAACCAGCAAATCAGAGCTTAAATTTTTCTAATGTTGTTGCCCATTAATATCCTACCATTCAATTGAACTCATCTATTCTCAATACTTTCATTTTACACTTTCAATGCTATTATTTATCCTTATGCATGGAATATTCTTCTTCTTCACTTACGCCTTTCAAAAAAAGTTTCATTATCTTTCCTGGCCTTAATTAGATGTCATTGAAATGATATGTGCACTATGATGCCTTCTCTAACTATACCCTCTATCTGAACTGTTAACAATAATCTGTCCATTTTATTCATATGACCTGTAGCATATACATCTAATATTAAAATATGTAATTCTATATCCTAGTTACTTAAGTTCAGGGATTCTGTCCTAAAATGCCTTTCTATTAATAGTTCCCTCCAGTACCTTGATCAGCGCTTATAGGTATAAGATGAAGTGAAGAATAAAGGAATCAATGTATGAATGAATGTCTCAAGCACTTATTAATACAGAATGAAAAACTGTTAGAGGGGAACTATAGATTCCAGAAGAGGCCACACAAGCAACCCAATAGTAAAGGCTCAGTTTCACAGCGTACAACAAGATATTTCAAAGAGACCAATGTGTGTCAAACTGTAATAACAGATGTGAGACGTTTCTTGTGTTTCATCTCTTCATCTCTGAATTGCCTGACCATTAGTGACGAATATTCATTCATACTTATTTTCTTGGAAATTCTTGGGCATGTTAAACTGGATTATATATTATGGTACAATTTAAAAAATTATAAATCAAATCAAGAAGGGGGAAAACATACCTATATACTTTAACTAAGACCAATAAATGCAGCCACACCAAGAAAGAGAGAAGGAATTGATCAGCATGAATCACATTAAGGAGAGAAGGCATGAATACAGATGAAGACTTTCTGAAGCAGATATTAGCAAAGGGAAGCAGAGTCAAGAGAACATTCCAGGTAGGATAGAAGTGTAGGTATAACAAGTGATTAAGGACACAGACTCTGCAATCAGACTATCTGGCTTTAAATTTGGATTCAAATTTGATTAATGAATTTCTCTGTGGCTTTGTTTCTTTGCCTGTAAAATGTAGACAATAATACTTAAATCATAAGATTGTTCTGAAGAATAAAAGTGATAATATATGTAAAAATCTTAGAATGGTTATAAATGAAAACCTAAAGACAAGGTACATACCAGGGTTTCTCAACTTTGGCACTACTAATATTTTGGGCCAGATAATTCTTTGTTGTGGGGTCCTGACCAGTGAATTGCAGGATGTTTAATAGCACCCTTGCCTCTACAAACTAGATGCCAGTCATACACACACACACACACACACACACACACACACACACACACACACAGGTATGCACCCCAACTGTGAAGATCAAAAATGACTCCAGACTTTGCTAAGCTACAGTTGAGAACCACTGGCGTACAATGAAAAGACAAAGGTAGCAACCAAAAGATGTTACCATATGTTCAAATGTGCAGACGTCAATTGATGGGAACGTTCTAACTCTGAACTGAGGAATTAAAATTTAATCTTTTAGATTATAAAATTCCTATGTAGGTTTTCAGAGAAGTACTCTTGTGATCTTGCTCTTGCTCACTTACTCATTCACACACTCTTTAAATGATTCTACTAGGTATACACAAGACCTAATAGCTTGAAGAAAAACTGATGGTCACAAACAAAGCAGTTGACTGTTAGGTATTAATTACAGAAATAACAAGAAAAAAAATCTTTACAAAAGTTTTTTTGGTCTAGTTGATAAGAAGAATGATGTCAAACTGAAAATAAATGAAATGTGGCCAGTCATATAACCAGACATATAAAATACCTAGTTAAAGACACACATTTTAAGAGACATTTAACAATGTTAATCACAAAGAGAGTTGTGCTAGGAGCTGGAAGGAGAATTTTACAGGTGAGAAAAAGCTGAATAAGATTAGTTTCTGCTTTCAAAAATGTTTATAGTCTAATAGGGGAGACAGATCAGCACATGAAAGTAAATCCAGGGTAAAGGAAAGCAGGCAGAGGTGATGGAAAAAGCCTCAAGATTTCAAACTGAAATATTGGTGTTACATATATACCATTTAAGATTTAGATTAAGATTCATGCACAGGTTTTGATGGAAGTGTAAATTACTTTTTAATCCCATATTTAAGCACATTGATGCTGTGATATGAGATAATATTGCCTCTGCTAGAGTCTGTAACTGGTACTCAAATACTTGAAAAATATAAACATGTGACAGATGTTAGTCAAGTAAATGGCTGGCTATTAATTTTTTAAACAACTCATTTATAGTTTTATCCATAATATCAATGAATTATGACTTTTTACCTAGTTTTCTGGGATAGAAGAAATAGAAAAGGGAAAACTCACCAAGAACATTCGGTGTTAGAATAGGAAAAAGGTTGGTTTGACTAAACCCACATTACACAATAGGGATCACATTCTCAGGTCCAAATGAAAAGTACTGCACAGGTAAATGTCCTAAAACCAGATAATATACCTTACAAATAATTACACTCTTAAATAAATTATCCACAGTTCTGAAAAAAGAGCAGAAACATTGAAGGAAGGGTAAGGCCTAGAGAGGTTAAGGACAGGAAAATAACCACACCTGTGGGAGAAGATTATGTAAATTATGTCATGGCATTCCCAGTACTCTTCCAATACAATCCACTCTATTTGGCTCAACAAAATGGGTACTTGAAAGATTTTTAGAATTTTAATGCTATCCTAAAGTTCTCAAGATCTTGGCATCACCATCGATAGTTAAGCCAGAGCAAACAATCACCACCAGGTGGTGCCAAATCAAAGCCAGTCCTGGAATCGATTTGGCTAGTCCAGTACCTTGTAACACCCCTCACCCCCTGCAGCAAGCTGTGGGGGTTTACAGTAATTTCATTCACCTAGCAATAAAGTGACCTTATATTTTATGAAGGAGAAACTTTTGGACCCATATAGCATATTATAGCAGAGGAAGGCAGGTTACTATAATATGTTCTTGAAGGGGTTGACAGCTTGGGCTAGTCACAAAAGAATATATTTTAAAATATATTTTTTTGCTTTATGCCATACTTCATTAATATAAACTCACAAAAAGTTTTTTAAAAATCATAAAATTATAAATAAGAATGCAGTGTACAAAAAATTCTGACTAATCAAGACTTTAGATAGTTAAATATGAACACAATTAATGTTCCTAGGCTTTTCCACATGGCTCTACTAATGAATCATGATCTCCAAAAGTTAAATAATTCTATAGCTCTTTTGTCTTTAGAGCATAAAACATGGGGACTGTAGTAATAAAGTAAGACAAATTTCCACACCCCACCCCTAATGTAAAAAAAATACTAACATTTCTCTAAATTCCTTTAAGAATCACCTCAAATTTTCCAGTAAGAAGACTCATGGCAAACTTATTTCCCCCATCTCCATCCCATCCCCACCATCACCAGATTTTTAGCACTGCTTATATGTTATACCTGTCAAGATCTGATGACTGTATGTTATGTATTCATCTGAACAGAACCACTACACTTAGTTACAGGCTATCATCAACCAATTCATTCTCTTGCTAAAATCAAGTCATCCAATTACTCCTTGACTAATCAAGGCTGTTTTGGCTTTTTCTTTTTTCAAAAGGTACTCAACAGCATAAACAGTTCACTTACAAGAAATGGAAAGGGTCTAATCAGCGGAATTATTGTTTTGCTGCTACAATTTGCAGTATTTAAATTTAGTTGCTGATTGGACTGAAAGTTTTATGATATAGCATATAAAACTAGTTTAATACAACTATGAAGCTATATAGCTGTATTGTCTTGCCATGGCTATATTGGTCTACTTTCTAGGATAGAAGATTAACTACTTTCTTTAAAATAAACATGTTAAAAGTAGGTTTCAGTATACTTTGCCACAAACATCAGTTTTATAAGCAAAGGCAACAAGCTATTAATCCTGAGCATTGTTTTTAAAGTGAACTATGCGCACACATACATGTGTGTTTCTTACAAGCGTATAAAAACTACAATTGCTTGGTTTTTTAATCTATGTTTATTTTGGCTTCTAAGCAACAATATACTAAATAACATTATTTAATTATTTGATTATCATTTAAGAAAATAAAAATTATCTAAAATGAGTGCATGTTTTGAATAAATATGTTACCCCTCATATAATAAATAATACAGTAGGCACTACATTTCTAAAATGGGGAGTAATTCAGTTACAAGAATAATTCTGTGAGCACACAAACTGTAAAATAAAATTATTATCCATCAATATTGTTACTCTTACCTATAAAATTTCTGAATATTAACAGAATGACTAAAGACCAAAATCTAAACATTAAACTAAAACCTTGAATTTTATTTATTCACTAAAAAATAAGAAAGAATTTATGTCAAAATCTTGAATGAAAGTTTTGAAGAAAAATGAGATCCAGTCTTTAAATTTGTTAAATACAGAAATATATTAACAAAAAAGATAAATTTTGTTTTACAGGAGGAAGACATACTTTTATATTAAAAGGAAAAGTTCAACTTTTTTAAAACCTTAAAATATAACCAAATTCTTTATACATTAAACTAATGCTGTGCACTAACCATCAACAAGAACTTACATACAGAAAGGCAAACAACACACATATAAATAGGATTAAAACAATTTCTGAATCTTTTATATATGTGCACATACTTTACATAGGTAATGCTCTATAGCCATACAGTATTTTGCATGCTAAGACCAACCTAGAAATGAAATTTTATACAGAATTATAAAATCATACTTTCATCAAATGTCTGATAAGACCATTTGGCAAATATACCGGGGTGCCAAAAAAATGCATACCATTTAAAGAGATGTTATTATCTATGTATTACATAAATACTGATGGTAACCACTTTGAGGATGTCTTGTAAATTGCAGAAGTCAAATGTGACTTCTATTCATCTTTAGTTATTGGTATATATTGAGGATTACCATCTTAACACAGATTTTTCCTTTCTTAAAATATATATACATATTTTTGGCACCCTCTGTATAAACATTTCAGAAGGCTTAATTTCACAAATGCATTGCCAAGGTATGTAAATACTAGTACATTTCAAACCAACTAGGCTTAATTTCTAAACAAATATGCTACTATTTAAATAATTTTTTTAAAAAGATTCAATCTGATTATCTATGCTGAAATTTAAGGAAGCAAATAAATTAAAAACTAAAATACGTTAAAAACAGAGAACTAATATTCTTTACAGATGAATCTTTCTCAGAGTAGGCACACCTGCCGATATATTAAAATAAGCAAAATCAACTACAAAAATGATAAATCAAATGCCATGGTAGACTTGACTTCTCGAGACAGCATTTTCAGCCGTCTTTTGTGGCTTTGTTTGGCGCCACAGTCCTTTAAGTTTTGTCTTCATAAAGCCCTAACTAGTTGTAATCATTTGCAGCCTAATTGTGGACATTTATCTGCTTTTCTTATGCATAGAACATAGCTATTAAAGCTGAATGGTGATGGTGTGAAGTATAGGTTAAATTGGGTGAAATTAAAGCAAATTACTCCGGGATGTGGAAATCTGAAAATAGAAACCACCAATGATTTGCAACCCTCTTGATGATCAGCTTCACAGAACCCTAAACGACAAGAAAACTTACATATTTTAAAGTTAACTAGGTTTTTAAAAAATAATATGTATAAATGTATTTTTAACAGCATGCACTTCTTAGAAATGGTGGAAAGATTATTTGTTTAACTCAGCTGCAATGTTAAAAAGAGCTCTCGGGTTTCTATTTTAAATAGTACAGTTCATTTTTTAAGTGAGATTTCCTTTCCATCATATACTTTTCTACCTATAAGAATTCACCCAACTATATCAAACACAATAGTACATACATCAATATATTATTTTGCTAGGTAAGTTTTAAACCTGAATAAAAATATTAATAATACTGAAGAAGATACAACACTGAAGTTATAGTAATAAAAGCAAATTTAAAATGTAAACATAAATGTATTATATAATATACAGGGTTATTTACAGGCTGACCAGATGTACCTTTTTAAATGGGACAGAAAACAACAGTACTATCCCATTTCTAACAGTATTTATGGTTGGTCAGCTTACTGACACCTTGAATTTAGCCCAGTAAGACTGGGCTGACCACACGTACCATTTGAAACAGGACAGTACCATTGTTTTCTGTCCCATTTAAAACAGTATGTTTGGTCAGCCTTCTTATTTCTATCTGTCACACGAAAATGTGGAGGTGAGACTAGCACACAGAAAAAATATACAGGGCCTAGCAATAAAATGTAAAACATTAAAATACAAAATTTTTGTTTTCATTTATTTAATATCTTACTGCTTGGTCCACATATTTGGATAAAGACAATAAAAACATACTTATTTGCATCTTGCATATTCTCTTAGGCAACCATACAAAGTAGTACAAGAAATTTGCTAGACTGCAATTTAGAACAGCTTACTGTAAACTAAAGCTGGAAAAAATTTCTAGTAATGAAACTGACATCCTTTGTTTCTTGACTACAATGTAGAAAGCATATTTCAGTATCTGAGGAGAGATAAAATTATATGATATGGCCCATACCTTCAAGGAGATTATACTCTAGTTGGAGAAATAAGATAAGCTTATGTAACTAAATCACAGCTACATGAAATAGTGCACACAAAAGACAGCTCGTGGTCTCAAAGATAGGGAAGAAAGCAAAAAGGTACTAAGAGAGTAGGATCACAGAGGATATGGATCTTAGAGGATAAAATTTAGCTAGCGGTACATTAAAGACAAGAGTAAAATGCCTAAGGTACATTCAGAGCACAAAGAGCAAATCCATCTGAGAAAATTTAGAACAGAAAAGAGAGTAATGAAAAAGTTATACTAGTGCTTGACAATGAAAAGCCTTGAGTACTAGGCAGAAAACAAAATTACCAAGGAAGGCATGAATGTTTTACAAGAGTTAGTAACATCATCAAATGCAGTGATTCACAAGCAGGGATACATCCAATTTCTTAGTGGCTATTATAACCAGTGATATGCCAAGGTGTGGTTCTCTGAAATATTAACAACACACCTAAACTTTAAGTGTTCCCCTTTTCTTGCCCCATACTAGGCTATGAAAGTACTGTTTCTTATTAATAACTGAATCCTTATGTATTCATTATCTTTGTTTCAGAGTTAGCATAGTATAAAACGTAATATTCACTGTAATATTCAGCTATTGGTAGATTTTTGTGTATATGTTAAAACCATAGCAATAATATATACTTCTAAATAATACTGCAACACTAATAAAACTTAACTAGAAAATTTAACAAAATGCATACAATTATTTTCTTTATGAAAAATAGGCATTTTTCCCCCTCCACGGTATAGAACCCAAATGCTTGCACATAGTCATACCTATGAGACACAAGAATGGTTAAGAAACACTACTACTGAAGGAAGAAACTGGAGGAAGGAGAGATTAGAACAGTGATTTTCAAGTCTCCTAGGCTGCAGATGATTCCCCAGTCCTCTCCTTGATTCTGGATCAGTAGGGTACTACTTAGAATTCTGCACTTTAAATAAAATGTCTGTCACAGCCTGGTCCCAGGGTCACTAATCAGCGCGGTCACTGATCAGCAGAAAACGAGAGAGCCCCAGCAAGAATGTATTACTAGGGTTTGTTATAATGTATAAGAGCCTGAACTAATAAGTGGTAGTAGAAATAGAATGAAGTAGGAAAAGAAGTACTTCCAGAAAAGACTAACAGAAGTTGACAGATTATAAAAATAATATAGAATAAATCATTATTATCTCTAAATGAAAGTATGGGTACCTACTTAGAAGCTGATCAAAAATTTAAATCTAGGCACCAGAAGACTTTTAACCTAGAAAAAAATAAGAAAGATTTTATTTTGGTGAACAGAACTCCTTTATTTAAGCAAATAAATGAAGACTCTTAAAAAAGAAATTTAAAAAAAAACCTTAACATATGGAATTTAATAAAGTTTTGGATTTATACTATGCCTTTTTTTCATGTAGATGCTTAAAATTTGTACTCATCAATACAGAGCACTATAAGGAGTCTCTAAATGCCATTCTGCTTTATATTTGGTAATCCACAAAGTAACAGATGAGTTTCATTTTTGTGAACAATAAAATCCACCATATATTTAATGAAGAGGAAACATTTTTATTACAACTTTAGTAATAAAATTTCACTGGAATTATACTGCTTTAACTCATAATAACGGGATGTTTTAAACCAGTATTATGAGGTATTACTATGAAAAGATGATACTTCTCAGTCAAGAATCAAAGTAAATTAGTTCCTTAAAATTTAACAGGCATTTTCTTTGCTCTCTAAATTAACAGAATGGCAAATAACAATGTTTAAGTCTGACAACAGAATGTACACATTTGTTGTCAACTCCCCAACATCCACCTCTACCCTCTTCAAACCCATTGTACCCTATCCCTCAATTACTTCTTAGGGGTTTAAGTAGTTTTAGGTTAGATTATCTCATCTGCCCACTGTGATTGGTCAGGGATTGAGTATCTATGTAACCTAAACAGGTACAAGTGAAGTAAACTTCGAAACTTTTTATTGAAAGGCTGGGCCAAAGTCACTTTCTCTTCTGATGGATGTGAACTAGAAACCACACAGCCAGTGAGATGCTGGAAGCTATCATAGGACCATGAGAGTAATCAGCTTTAGGATAAAGTTGGTCAAAGCAGAGGGCAGAGACAGAAAGAAATTAAATCCTTAGGGACAGTTCTAAATCAGTGAATTAAGTACTACCTGAAACCATTATTTTATCAGCTCAAATGTGCAAGCTTATTTTTAAGCCATTTTGAAATGGAATTCTACTGTAACTGGAATATCACAACTCAAGACATTATGCTTCCTACCATAAAACACTGTAATAATAAATACCTATTATTATGTATTTAAAAATTATTGCATCTAATTTGTATAAGGTATCATGGAAAGGGTATGTTCAGACCAACAGTCTTGGCTTCAGAAATTATGAATTCTGCCATTAACTTGCCTAAGGTAATATAGCTAACGAACAATCTTTCTGACTCCCTAGTTTCTTCATCTCCAGAGATATCAACTACTGGAAAAAAAAAATTGTGCAGCAAAATCTCTGATACAATGAAGATACAGAAGAAGTGTTGGTAATATCTCCTTTTCTGGAAACTCCATGCCAACGAAATTCTTGCACCTTTTCATCTAATCAAAATTTATCCAGTTCAAGTTTTATTTCTTCCTTAAACATAAATGATTCATTTAAATGAAGTTTATTTAAGTCCTTAGCTATCATATGCAAGAATACCACCTATGAAATTGAATTAGTCCATCAAATCAAATAATTTCAGTAACAGAGAAAAAAGAAATGTATTTTAATGATACTGAGATTCTTTCCTGTTTTCATTGTCTAGCAAATTATGTGTCACTCATAGTTCAAATGTCACTTCCTAATACCTACCAAAAGATAATATCCATAAGTTTTTTATGTACCTGATGAACATTTTACTTTTGATCCAACTTTGGGAATTTCAATTCACAAACTAAAAATAAGCTAATATGACTTACAAGTGAAGGAGAATTTGGCCTCCTATGGAGGAGGAAAATATAATAAAGTCTCTGAGAAGCAGTTTCCAGGCAGACTGAAAGCTCTGACAGGAAAACCAATTGTGGAAGTGGCAGATCCAGTTCACATACCTGGGAAACGCAATCTGAACATAAAGCAGGAAATCTCGAAAAAAAAAAAAAAAGAGAATGGTTTACTTGAATAGGGCTCTGGTCCCCAAGAGGAAACTTGTTTTTATTGCTATCACTGTGAAGTTCAACAGGGGTCCTTTACCATTTTGCTAAATATTTTCATCTATATAGTTTTAAATATCTGCAAAATTCTCTCCTGTAATAATGCAGCCTATTCTAAAGTATCTGTTAGTCATAATCATCAGTACTATCTTTAAAATAATGGGACACAAAGATGTGATAAAATAAACTTGTGGTTATACTGTTTATTTATCTACCGACTACTTCAATTTATAGTCCTAAATTACCCTGCTAAAAGATATTATTAATTTGGACCTTTTTTAAGGGAAAGATACTTTAAAGTTCTCTTACCTTCTTCTGTTGTAAATATTTAGTTAAGAATTCACTTAATATGTCTTCCTTTATAACACAGTGCTAATTTTTTACACTTTCTTTAATTCACCCCCAAAAGGTTATATGAGAGATTGCACTCCAGTACAAATAAAGTCAGATTCTTTAGAAATGTAATTTTTATAATTATCAATTATTCATTCAACAAAATTTTCTTATATAATAATAATGGTATGACACTAATATACTAATACTAAAATTAAAATACTACCCAGGTGCCAAAAAAAAGTATACAGATTTTAAGAGCTGTTATCTATATATTACTTTTCAAAGATGAATTGAATTACGGTAGCAATGTGAACTATGACGTTTGCTTAAAAGATGGCATTAATCAAATGAATACTAGCACCACCACGTGACAGGGAGGACAGTTACAGAAAATGGCAGAAGCACAATTGTTGTTTGAGTAGCACAAGGCCTTTTTGAAGTGGTATTTGAATTTAAGAATGCTGTTTGAGTTTCCCCACATCCTCCTGACTTAACGCCCCTTGACTTCTACCTATGAAGGACCTTAAAGGATGTGGTGTACCGTAGAAAACCAGCTAACCGGTTGTACTGTGGGAAGAAACTGAAATGGCATGTGCAGCGATACAAGTGGACACTTTGGTCAACGTGGCTCAAGCAGTAGTTCGCCATAATCAGAAGTGTCTGGACACTGATGGTAACTACTTTGAGCACCTTCTGTAATTGCAGAGTTCAAACGTGACTTGTATTCATCTTTTGTTATCAGTATATATTGGGTATTACAATTTTAATAGCTTTTTTCCTTTCTTAAAATATGTATATATATATATTTTTTGGCACCCTCTGTATATAATAATCATTTCAAGACTGTGATTATATGCTGGTAGTAAGTTGAATTTAACTATAAATCTCAAATACCTTCTTTTTAAGGTTCAAACCTACTACCTTAATATGCAAGGTATCACTATAGGAAGTAAAGTAGTGGTATAAAAATCTGGTAAGAAATTGTATTCTAGTTTTGGTGTGCCACTGAGTTATTAGGTAGCGTATAGAAATTCCACTCAAGGGCTTCCATTTTCAATAATGGCATAGTACGATCCTATGGTAAAACTACTACTCACTCTAGTGGGGAAATACACTACGAATAAGAACAAGATACTAAAAGCAGCTATCTTAATGTACTACAGAACAAAAACAGACCGACTAGTTGAGAATACGTGCTTAAAGGGGAGGAGTTACATGAAGTGAGTTGCCCTTTTCAAGATGTCCAGCCTGGGACCAAGGGTAGGCTATACAATATAAGAAGCAGATAAACTGCCTAGACTGTGAAACCAGAAAACTAAAGTAAAGCCAGGCGCACTATGGCAATGACAGTGTAAAGAGATAGGAAAGAGGAAGAAACAGTAGAGGGAATCATCAAATTCAGGAGACACACCTCTCTGAGTAATGCTGAACCATGCATGAGCAGGGCAGACTCAAAGCAGACTAATTAAAGACAAAATATCTGAAATGAAACTAGAGTTGCCAACTAAGAAAGTCTGAAGTTCAAGTCCAATTGCCTACCACCAAAGAAACAACACATAACAGAGAAAAACAATAAAATCCAAAATCACAACTTAATATTCATAATGTCTAGGATACAATCCAGTTACTTAAAGAAAATCAAACATTGTTAAGAGAAAAGAAAACAAATGAGACTGAACTTGAGATGATCCAGATGTTGGAAGTAACTGAGAAAATATTTTAAGTGCCTATTAAAACTATCTACAATAAATAAAAACAAATTATGTACACAATGAACAAAAAGATAAACATTCCCAGCAGAGAAATAAAATGGTTTAAAAAAAGAAAGAAAAGAAAATTAACAACTGATAAACACAGTATCTTTAAAAAATACTGTATGGATTTAAGAGTGAAATTGAGGTGACTGAGGAAAGAGTACGTTAACTTTTAGATAAATCAATACAAAATATCTAGTCTGAGCAACAAAAAAAATAAGACTGAACAAAAATGAACACTCTGAGGGACTTATTACACAATAAAAAATGGTCCAAAATGCATGTAATTGTAATCCTAGGAAGAGAGGGAAAAGAGTTGGGGCAGTAAAAATATTTGAAGAATTAATGAATAAAATTGTACTCTAATGATTAAAAGACAGAAATTTACAGAATGAAGTTGCTCAATGAACACAAAGGATAATAAACTCAAAGAACTCTATGCAGATACACAATAGCAGATACAATTGTAGAGACAGGATACATACGTCAAAAGTAAAATGCAAATCTTGAAAGCTGAAAAAGAAAAATGTTTCAATTAATGACTTACTTCTCATTAGAAACTAAGAAAGCCAGAAGAGAGTGCAACATTGTTTTAATTTAATTTTTTATTTAAATTTATTGGGGTTACTAAACTGGCAAGTAAAAATTATATAGGTTCCAGGTGTACAATTCTACAGTGCATTGTCTATGTGTTGCAATGAGTGCTCTCCACCCAGAGTCAGTTTTCCTTCCATCACCACATATTTGATGCTCCCCTCTGTCTTCTACCACTTTCTCCTCCCTTAGCCTCAGGTAACTACTAAACTATTGACTGTGTCCATGAGATTTTGTTTCTTTGTTACCTTGTTTTATATTCCATATGTAAATGAAGTCATTTGTTTCTTGATTTTTTTCTAACTTATTTCACTTAACATGATGATCTCAAGGTCCATCCATGTTTTGCAAATGGCAGTATTTCATCTTTTCTGACAGTCGAGTAATATTCCATTGTGTAAATGTACAACTTCTTTATCCAGTCATCTATCAAAGGACACTGGTTGTTTCCATAACTTGGCCACCGTGAATAGTGTTGCAATAAACACTGGAGTACATATATCTTTGCAGACTAAAGTTTTCAAATTTTTTGGGTAGATACCCAGAAGAGGGATTGCTGAGTCATATGGCAATTCTACTTTTAACTTTTTGAGGAACCTCCATACTGTCTTTCATAGCAGTTGTACCAATTTACATTCCCACCAACAGTGTATGAGGGTTCCTTTTTCTCCACAGCCTTTCTGACACTTGCTATTCCTTGTCTTGTTGATAACAACCATTCTAACAGGTGTGAGGTGGTATCTCATTGTGGTTTTAATTTGCATTTTCCTGACAGCTAGTGAAATTGAGCATTTTTTCATATATCTGTTGGCCGTTTGTATGTCTTCATGGGAAAAGTGTCTGTTCAGGTTCTCTGCCCATTTTTTAACTATGTTACTTGTTTTTTGTTGTTGTTGAGTTGTGAGAATTTTCTTTTTGTTTTTTTTTGTTTTTTGGTAGTTCTCTGGATGGGAATCGAACCCAGGCCACAGTGCTGAGTACTGAAGCCTAGCCACTACACCACCAGGGAACGCCTATATATTTTAAGATATTAGTCCATTAACAGAGGCACTGTTTGTGAATATTTTCTCCCGTTCAGTTGGTTGCTTCTTTTCTTTGCTGATAGTATTTTTTGCTGTGCACAGTTTTTTAGTCTGATATAGTCCCAGTCATTTAATTTTGCTTTTATTTCCCTTGCTTTTGAGGTTAAGTTCATAAAGTCCTCTCAATCCAAGGTCTGTAAATTTAGTATCAATGTTTTCTTCTATACAGTTTATTGTTTTGAGTCTTATGTGACGTCTTTGATTCACTTTGAATTAATTTTGGAATATAGTAACAGTTTGCAGTCCAGATTCATTCTTTTTGCATTGGTTTTCCTATTTTCCCAGCACCATTTATTGAAGAGGCTTGCTTTCCCCAGTTGTATATTTTTTGTTCCTTTGTCAAAAATTATCTGTCCATGTATTTGTGGGTTTATGTCTGGGTTTTCAGTTCTGTTCCATTGGTTTGTGTGTCTGTTTTTCTGTCAATACCAAGTTGTTTTGATTATTAATGCTTTGTAGTGAAGACTGAGGTCAGGGAGTGTGATGCCTCCAGCCTTTTTTCCTAGGATTGCTTTGGTGAGTGCAACATTTTTAAAGTGCAGAGAGAAAAACCAAAAACCTGTCAGCCAAGAATTTTATATACAGCAAAAATATTCTTGAAGAATGAAGATCAAATAAAGACTTTTTCAGATGAAAGAAAACTAAGAGAACTCATTGCTTACATCCCTGCACTATAATTAATGTTAAAAAAAAAACAAACTCTTCAAGTTTAAGGTAAGTGATAATAGAACCTCAGATTCTCAGAAAGGAGTAAAAAGGATCAGAAATGGCAAGTATCTGAGCAAATGCAAAAGATTACTTTTGTTTATTCCTCTTGATTTCTTTATGATACAAATATACTTATAAAGCAGAAGTTGTGGGATGTACTGAATGTCACTAAAACATACTCTTAAAATGGTTATTTTTATGTTTATGTGAACATTAAATCAATTTTTAAAAATTTATGAGACACACACACAGTATTACATACAACAACTGTAGCATAAAGGACTGAAAGAAAATATGGGTTTGTATATCCATAAGGTTTTTGTATTTTACATGAAATGATATAATATTAAGTATGAAAACAGTAAGAAACAAAGATATCTATACACAATCTGTAAAAAGTTAAGAATGTAATCACTAAAGCAACCACTAAAGAAAAACAATCTAGTCAAAAACTAAAATAAATATAAAAATAAAATCCCAAGAAATCTTCAAATCATCAAGATATGCAAAGAAAGAAAACAGAGAAACAAAACACAGAAGGAACAAAGAATAGTAAGTATAAGGACACAAATCCAAATCTACCAGTACAGTACAGTACAAAGTACAGTAAACTATGTACTTTAAAAGGAACTATCAAAATTGATAATAAAATAGGACACAACTATATGTACTTTAAAGATATTGGTAAGTTGAGAGTAAATGAATGGAAAACAATAAGACAGCTATAGTGGCTATGTTAATATCAGAGAAAGTTGACTTCAAAATAAAAAAGTATTATCAGAGATAAAGGAATATTTTATAATGAGAATAAATTAATTCATCAGGAAGGCATAATATTCATATATGTGTGTGGGCCTTAAAACAGAGCTTAAAAATCTAGGAAGCCAAATTTGACAGATTTAAGGATGAACTAGACAATTCCACAATCAAGAGTTGGAGATTTTAATACTCCTCTTAACTAAATTGATAGAACAATACAAAAATATATACCAGTAAAGACATGGAAGACAGGAAAAAGGCTATCAATCATCTTGACTTAAGTGATACACGAGGGCTGTCTGGAAATTATCCAGCCATGTAATATGAAAAATGGAGGTATTTATGACTGGAGTTTTTCCAGACAGCTCTTGTATAAGGAACACTATACCTAGTAATAACAGAATATACACTTCAAAAAGAAAAAATATATATACATAATTCACTGGGCCCAGACTATACACTGGGTCAAAAACCACATCTTAATAAATTTAAAAAGACTGAAATCTTACTGAATATGACCCCTAACTACAAAGGAATTAAATTAGAAATCAATAAGAATAAGAATAAGGTAAATTCCAAACATTTAGGAAAAATATTTTTAAATAATAATAATAAAAATACAACATTTCAAAATGTGTGGGATGCTGCTAAAGCAGTACTTAGAGAAAACTTTGTAATGAAAATGATTTCATTAAAAAAGATGCTCTAAGATTGATGATTTGAGTTTTCACCTTAAAAAATGGAAGGGAGGGAAAACCAAATAGGTAGAAAGAAGAAAACAATAAAGATATGAGAAGAAAATGCAAAAATCGGAGACAAATACAGAAAAATCAATGAAACCGATGGTCCTTTGCAAAGAATAAAATGGACATCTCTAGATAGGTTGATCAAGATAAAAGATAAACATTACATTTCATTCTGGTATCAAGAATAAAAGAGAAGACATCATTATAGATACTAAATCATTAAACATATAATAGACTATTAGCATAAACTATAGGGTACCAAAAAAATATATGCATATTTTAAGAGATGTTATCTATGTATAGTTGAATTGAATTATGGTAGCAATGTGTGGTATTACGTTCGCTCAAAAGATGGCGTTAATCAAATGAATGCTGGCGTCATCATGCAACAGGGAGGACAGTCAAAGAAAATGGCAGAAGCACAATTGTTGCTCGAGGAGCACAAGACCATTTTGAAGTGGTATTTGAATTTGAGAATGTTGTCTTGAGTTTCCCTCATGTTCTCCTGACTTAAGCACCCCTTGACTTCTACCTATGAGGGACCTTAAAGGATGTGGTGTGCTGTAGAAAACCAGCTACACTGGCCGTACTTTGGAAAGAAATTGAAACAACACATGCAGGGATACAAGTGGACACTTTGGTCAACGCTGCTCAAGCAGTAGTTCTCCATAATCAGAAGTGTCTGGACACTGATGGTAACCACTTTGAGCACCTCTTGTAATTGCAGAAGTCAAACATGACTTGTGTTCATCTTTTGTTATCAGTATACATTAGGCATTACAATTTTAAGTTTTTTTCCTTTTCTTAAAATGTGTATAAATTTTTTTAGCATCCTCTGTATATGCCAATAAATTTGACAGCCCAAATGAAATAATCAAAATGCTAAAAAGACATAATTACCAAAACTGAATGAACCAAGAAGAAACAGAAAATATGAATAGACCTGTATGCATTTAAAACACAAAATTTGTAAATAAAAACCTTCCAACAAAGAAAACTCTAGGCTCAGATGACTTTACTGGTAAATTCTATACAACATTTAGGGAAGAAATAACACCAATCCTCTACAAACTCTTTCAAAAACTCAAGGAAGAAATACTTCTCAACTTAATTTACAAGGCTAAATATTATCTTCATATCCAATTGAGGCAAAGATCATAAGGACAGAAACCACAGAACTGATAATCCCTTATTAACATAGCTGCAAAAAATCCTTTAAAAAATATTAGCAAATCAAATCAAACATAATTACTGTAAAAAGGATTATTCATCCACAATAAAGTGAGTTTATCTTGGGAATGTGAGTGGCTATCATGCAAAAATCAGTCTATGTAATTTCACCACACTAATACTATAAAGAAGAAAAATCGTATGATGATTTCAATAAGTGAAAATAAGATGCATTTGATACAATTCAATACCAATTTAGGATAAAAGTCATTAGCCAACTAGAATAGAACTTTTTTTTTTACTTTATTAAGAGTATATACAAATAACCTACAATATTAATTATAAGAGCAGAAAAATATTAAATACTTTGGGATAAATTTAACAAAATATATACAAGGCTGCAACCTACAAAATATGATTGAGATAAGACCTATATAAATTGAGAGATTTACCATGTACACGGATTTGTAGTCTCCATTGGTAGTTTCAATACAAAGTCAAAATCAATAAAATTTCAGTAGGCTTTTTAATTTGTAGAAATTGATGTGGTAATTCTAAAATATATATAGAAAACCTAGAAAAGCTGAAACAATCTCGAAAAAGAACAAACTCGGTAGACCTACAAGGGCCGTTCAGAAAAAACCCAGTCATAAATGCCTCTTATTTTTCATATTACGTGGCTGGATACTTTCTGAACAGCCCTTGTATACTATATGACTTCAAGACTTACTAAACCTACAGTAATCAAGACAGTGCAGTACTAGCAGAAGAACAACCAAACAGACCAAAGAAAAAGAACAGAGTCCAGAAATAGATCCACACTTGACCCCCAAATGTAGTAAACTGACTTCTCACAAGGTGCCAAGTTAATTCAATGAGAGATAAGGTATTTTTTTCAATAAATAATTCTGGAACTAGGAATCTGCCATATGCAAACTTAACTAGAAATAAATGACAGACCTAAATGTAAGAGCTAATTATTAAATTTTAATAAAAGACAATCTTTGTAACACTAAATTGGGTAAAAATTTCTTTAAAAGGTCACAAAAGGCATTGAACCATTGGGGAAAATGATAAAAGGAATATCATAATGAAAAACTTTTGCTCTTTGAAAAGCACTATCAGGAAAGTAAGACAAGCCACAGTCTGGAAGACAATTTCACATAAGATATATTTGATAAAGAACTTGTATCTAGAATATATAAAGAATTCTTTTGGCTCAAAATAAGGCAAACAATCCAATTAAATATAGACAAAAGACTTAAACAGATACTTCACCAAAGATATACAAATTAAGCACATGAAAAGATGCTTATCACTTATCATCTGGAAAATAGAAATTAAAGTCACAATGACAAACCCTCTAGAATGTCTAAAGTTTAAATGACTAACAGTAGCAAGTGTTGGAGAGAATGTGGAGTATGTAGAACTCACATACTGCTAGTGAGAAATCAAAATATTACAGTCGTTTTGTTAAACAGTATATGGAAGTGTCTTATAAAGCTAACCACAAACCTACCATACACTTCAGCAATCCCACTCCTAAGTATTTATCCAAGAAAACAGACATATGTCCACACAAAGACTTGTACACAAATATTCATAAGTAAAACTGGAAACTTGAAATTCAAGTACCTACCAATGACATAATGACATAAATTGTGATACATCCATAATATTAAAGGCTATGCAGAAATAAGAGGGGACAAAATATTAATACACATGATAGAATGAATCAAAAACATTATACTAGGTAACAAAAGTCAAACACAAGACTACACAGCATATGATACTATATGAAATTCTAAAAACAACAAAGTCATAAAATGATAGAAAGTAGGTTAGTGGTTGCTAGAGGATCAGATTGAGAGAAGGGATCAAGAGCAAAAGAATGTAAGTAAATATTTTAGGATGATTAAAACATTGTTATTTATTGATTGTGATAGTGGATCTATAACTACACAATTAAAAAAACTACACTAACAATGGGTGACTTTACGGCATTTAAATTATAGCTCAATAACGATTGGGGAAAACTATCTAGAAAAACTTGATACATAAAATTATTTTTGATAAGGTTTCATACATGATTACTGAAGCTCAACACTATAGGCTGTTAGGAAATTAAGACTGAATTTCATCTGTTTTGAAATCTTACTATGGAAAGAGGGCAACTTATAGTGCTTTGCATTCAACTCAGTTCACATTTCAATAATTCTGGAATAAGGTTTCTAGAGAAAAAAAGTAAAAGGTGTTAAAATTTTTAAGTTAGTAACAGAAGAAAAAGTACAAAATATCAATTGAAAATATCTGTTGTCACAAATAATGAATAATTAAAATTTAAGGGGAAGAATTTGCTAGAGGGGGATTAATTACATTCTACTCCAAATGATTTAGGGACTTTCCTAGACTCATTCTCTATTATTTGGGAGCTTTTCTAAACTCTTCATGTGACCCTGCGGCCACACAAGAAGCTCTTGACACAGTACTTAGGATATTAAAAGCTAAACATTTCACTAAGGTAAGTCCCTAGACCTAGAGAAAGAGTTTCTTATCACAAAAGCGGGGGTGGATGTATAAAACAAAGAACACAAAGTGTTTTTGCTAAAACTTTATTTTCAAAAGGAACAATTTTGTTTTAGATGTCAAACTCATAGATGCAAAATTTTGTTTTCAAAAGATTTACTCAATGAAGCAGTTCATTTCTGTGCTATTTAGTTCACTGTATTTTTACAATCATCAGGCTGAGCAAACCATGATTGAGAGAAGCCATCTTATGCACATTGCTGTTGTCCCACATCATTCAGAACAAACCTTTTTAGATCGTTAACTACCACAGGAGTGCTGATTACACAGGCACCAGCAATTTCCTAACCAATGACCACCTGAACAATGATGTGTTCAGCTTCTCAGACCCTGCAGCCTTTCAAAGGTGAATCATTTCACAGTTTGGAACTAGATCTCCATAGCAACTTCCCTTTGAGGGTTTTAGAATCACCATCCAGTAATTCTATGATCATCAAGCTCAACCATTCCCAATGGTTCTTTTCACAGCAGATGGAAAAGGAAGCCTTGAAATTTTACAGTCTATTTCAAGCAATTCATCTGGCAGCCTATTAGAATTCAAAATATTTCGACCTTCAATCACAAAGCATGTTATCTGAAGCTGTGGTGATCTCAAGTCAAGACAAGCAGACGTTTTAGTCTAATCATCCATGATGAGAAGAGACTGACAAAAACTCTTAATTCAACCACCATCAAAATGCTTATTTTAACTGCATGAAAGTCTTTCAACAGGCAATGAAAACACACCATGTACCATTTTATCACAACCTTCTGTTCAAGGAAAATATGAATTCTGAATATTGACATGGATCGCTGTGCTTCTTAGACTGCTTGGAACAAATATGTTTCTTAAAAGTCAGGATAAATCCAATTTAAGTGCACTATTTATTCTCTACTTGCAATACCCAGAAACCATAAACAAATGGCAACAGACTTTTGATACAGTCAGTCAGTTTAATAAAAATCAAGTACCTTTATAGCACTTAAATTTCTGGCAAATCCTGACATACTTGATCAGAAAATACCAATTCCTGATGAAATTAGTACCAATTAAGAGGGAAAGGCAGGTAGGCCTTAAAGAAAAATCTTAATTTACAAAAGTCAGTCACATTCCCCCCACAGATTTCAAGGTGATTCTCCAAGGGTTTCAAAACACTCTTTTTTTTAAAATATTGGATTCAATCACATTTAAAAAGCTGTACATTATAAACTGTTAATAAACATAGTTAAGAAGTTTTATCCAAAACCTTTTATATTTGAAAACTGGGCTATATGCAATAATTTTATTAAGTAATTTTCAGAATTATACATATAAACCAACTATAGGTATTTATTTCAGTATTTTTAACAGATGTTTAGTGGCATATTACTATTATAATCAAAACACAGTTCCTGATGAGGAGAAACTAACTTTTAAGAATAAACTAAACACTGGTGAAATAAGACAACTACAATCTATGAATCATTAAATCAATTCAAAGCAGATGATAATTTTTTAAAGTATCAGAACATAAATATTAACTATTTTTGTGTAACCCCAAATATAAAATTGAAAATGGAAATATACGTGGTTTTCTAAATGACCACCTAGTGTCTTTATATAGTTAATGACTGTTGAACTAAGCCAATTTCAATTAATGAATCCACCTCCTTCCACAAAGGAACACTATAAACAAATACCAGTTCCAAAGCCTCAGAACTTTGGAAAAATTAAGATCTAAATTTAACTATTTCATGAGCAAGAAAAAATTTAATATTTATTCTACTTCCTTAAGATAAAATTAGAGATACAGACATACACACACTTCATATGCTCAAACTGTTATTACTTTCTGCATAAATTGTGCCAGTTAATTATTTTAAAGTCATTATGAGCCTATGAAATAAGCATATTTCAATCAAATACACACACACAGACACACACACACATCCTATTTTCTACCTAATATCTTTAAGCTAAGCTTTATGCTTGGTTTAAATATCTAATCACAAAACAAGATGACAGCAAAACTATTTTATGTTGCAGAATCAGTTCCCCAAAACTAATACAAACTAGATAAACTCTTGACTTTTGAAAAACTAGTACAAATTTTTAAAGGAAAAATAAGCAATTTAACAATTATTATAATGATAGCAACATTAAACTTTCCTTCTAAGGAACATCCCCTTATTTTCAAAATTGCCACTACCATTAGGAAGTACGGAAAAGTAGAGTAAAGATGATGTCATAACAGTATGATTTACTTGCCTTATTTTGGATTGGTTTAGTTTATTATCCAAGCTACAAAACTTAAATTTAAACCAAGCAGAATATTTAAATTAAAATAATAAGTAGAAAATTATATGTACATCTGCTCATGCAGTTTATATTTTTAACTGTTAGTAGTGTTAAAAGAGACAATAGGCCCAAAATGGAGTCACTTGTGCTAGGCAAACCAAGACTTAAGACTTAATAACCAATTGCTCTTTTGGCTTCCCAGGAATGTAACCTTTAACAAGTCAACATGGAATTATCTGATCAGCCCTAGAGAGATAATCTGCCCCATACGCCCCTTCTGTTCTCTTTAGGAGGCAACTCTGCCTAGAACAAAACATCCTCTGCTAATAATTTCTTCTTTTCTGCTGCCTTTCCACCTTTAAAAAAAATTTCCTTTTCTACAGCTCAGTGGAGCTCCTTTCTATTTGCTAAATGGGATGATGCCCGATTCATAAAACATTTCATAAAGCAATTAGATCTTTACATTTTACTTGGTTGAATTTTTGTTATTTAAGCAGTAGTTTATTTTACTCATATCCAGGAAGCTAAAACACAACAAAGGTAATCACACACACACACAAAAAGTACTAGTAAAATTCTCACAAAGGCCCAAAATTCTCCAAATGCAATTTAATGGCTACAGTTTGACAACGATGTGAAAAATTGCTGGCCATTAGTATAATATGTCAAGGTTTCTTCTCAAAATAGTTATACATGAGCATTTTTCATAATTCTGAGTTCAGTTTGTTAAATATTTCAAACTTCATGTCTATACACTGGCTATTCGAATATACATCTTTGTTGGCCTATAAGGCTCTTTTATGGACACCCTATTGTAGGAATACTTAAAAATTCTTCACTATCAGTAATTATGGGGCCTTATAGGCCCCATAAATATTTTTGTTTTAACCCTGATAGAATATTAAAGTATGAATAAATATTTTTGTTCAATTATCTGTAAAACAGACAGAGACTCATGTGGGATGGGCTGACAATATATAAAGGTTATACAGATATGTCTACTGGTGGTAACAAGGTTGTAATAAAATTGCTAAAACAACACATCCTTTGGAATACAAAGCAGATTCACTTAATAGACTAATTCTGAGTAATGAATTCCATCATTTGTCACAATTTTCCCATTTGGCTGTGAACATTTTAAGGACAGATATATTATGTATTTTATTAACCCAGCCCTTAAGGCTTTAATATCTGGCATTTAGGTACTTAATAAATGTTGTTATCAATTATTAGGTAATAGTGATGGCTATAATTCAAAATTCCATGTTCCTAAAGCATCCCGGATTAGTATCTTAACTAACTTTTCCATTGCCAGTGAGAACCAGAAATGGAAAAAGATTAATTTACTGAGAAAGCTTAGTGAAAGAGAAAATATCTTAACATTATCTTTACTTTTTATCTTCTCCTTCCCTCCCAAAATGTATAAGAAACCTACTTCTAACAATAAGCTAATACACAACTACTGAGTTTAGTAAGCTATGGTAAACTTAAGTTTATTTTACAACATATAATCAAGCAACATACTGTAATTAAAGCACACTAAAAACAGCAGTTACTAGCTAATTAACAAATGCAGAAACATTTCTTTTAATGAAGGAAAAAAGTCTAAAGATTCCATAATAAAATGTAGTTTGTTATAAATATGTTATATGGAACACAATTTTACCATCAATATAACACTATGATAATTATAAAATAAAGGTGTCCATTTTTACTCTTATCAATAGCTATGCCTACATTCTGACTACACGATATTGAAAACATGTAAGTAAAACCGTACTACTCAGCTTTAAGTCCAGCATCAGAAATCTAGCCATATAATCAGAGTACAAGTGGTGTGTATGTGTCTCTGTGTTTGTGAGTGTGATAGTACTGTTTCTTCAATATAGCAAAAGTGTATTTACCACTGTACTTGACCTCTGCCTGGGGCAGCAATCTAAAAGAAAAACATCTCTAACAGATGTGTTATTCCTCAGATAAGACAACAGGATGCAATATAATGGCTAAGACCTCTTTTCCTAAAAACAGTAATACTGGTTAGAGATACTCTTAAGTGTCTAATACTATGTGGACACAAAACTTCAGGAAGACCCTTTTCTATTAGACTACCTAGCCCTGATAGAATATTAAAGTATGAAACAACAAATTACACCGGAATTTTGACATTCATAATTTGATTCTGGAAACCTGGGAAAAGATACAAATTAAAATAGTAAAAGTAAAGGGACAGGGACACAAATATATGATGATGGAAAGAGAACTGACTCTGGGTGATGAACACATAATTCAACGCATGGAAGATGTAATGTAGAAGTGCGCACCTGAAATCTATGTAATTTTTACTGATCAATGTCACCCCAATAAATTTAACAATTAAAAAAATAAAATAAAAAGTATTTATAATAAATGCTAAAGATTTAAGAATAAAAATGCTAACAGTGTGTTTTGGTTAAGGAGGTAGCGTACTAACAAGTAACAAAAGCCTTTAAAATATGTAGACCCTTTGACTCAGTGATTCCTACTTATAAAAATTTACCCTAAGGAAATAAATCAGGCAAGTGAACAATGGTACATATAAGTTATGGAGAAGGAGGTTTGTAGCATCACTCACCCACTCATTCAACAAATAATGAAGATCACCCATGTGTCTGCTGTCATAGAACTTACATGCCAGTAGGAAGAAACTCATAATAAACAAGTAAAAGGATAAATGGCTAATATTTAATCAGAGAGCGATGAAAAAGCAGCAGTTGACAACCAATGCATTTTCCCTTTAACCCACCAATTCCATTTTCAAGAATCTATCTCCCATAAATTTATACATGTATGAAATGACATATGTACTTATTAATTTCATATGTACTATAAGGATGTTACAGTAATACTCATATTCCCAATTCCTCTCTTTAATCCTTTATGCTATTACTGTCCGCTTTTATATATTTAATAAACACATTATACATAAAAAACATTACTACTAGTTTTGCTTTAGACAGTTATCTTTTTTTTTTTTAAATGATATGAACCTGTTCATTGTTTCAGATACTTATTGGTTAACAACTGTAAAAGAAATGGCATGTTTAAACCTACAATTTCTTTGAAATTAAAGGATTTAGCCAATTTCATTGCACATGCACTATTAACAGGAAATACTAAACAAAACAGAAAAAAATCTATGGAAAAATTAAATATAGTATGGTAAAAATCAATTAAAAATTAAATATAGATTATTTCTATAAAATGTACAATAACAGTATCATCTACAGAGAAATGGTAGACAGTTATCTTTTAAAGCAGGGGTGTACCAACCATAGCCCATGGGCCAAATCTAGTCCATTGCCCTATTTTGAAAAGTTTTATTGAAACACATCCATTTGCATATTTTGCACTACAATGGCAGAGTAGAGTAGATGCAAAAGACTGTATGGCTCTCAAAGTCTAAAATGTTTATTATCTAGCTCTTTTAATATAAAGTTGGCTGACCTTTGTTTCTGAGAACTTAAATATAACTTTTTTTTTCATTTCCAGTGATCTCTGTGTAGATCCAAGTTTCTGTAGATCGTAGTCTTTTTGCCTGAAGAACTTGCTTTTATTTCTTATGCCTGCTGGCAATGAATGCCTAGTTTTTGTTTGCCTGAGAAAAGACTATCTCGCCTTAATTTTTGAAAGATATTTTCATTGGGTATATATTTGTAGCCTGACAGCTTTTTGTTTTTTTGTTTTTTTTTCTTTCATTCAGTACTTGAAAAATGTAATTCCAGTATTCTTCTGGCTCCCATAGTCTCTGATGAAAAGTCAGCCATCACAAAATTCCTTTCTTTGTTCTTTGTATATAACGTTCCTTTTTTCTCTGGGTGCCTTTGAGATTTGCTCTTTGACTTTTTATTTTCAGCTGTCTGAATATGGTATGTCTGTGTAAGTGTGTGTTTGTGTGTGTGTGTTATATATGCAGGTTGTTATTCTGAGTTTCTTGGACAAGTGGTTTTGTGTCTTATTAATTTTAGAGAATTCTCAGTCATTACTTCTTTTACCCATTCTCTCTGTTTACCTTCTGATGTTTCAATTATGTGCGTGTTAGATCTTTTGATGTTTTCCCATTGGTCTTGGATATTCCTTGGATTTTTTCATGTTTTCTTCTCTTTGTGTTTCAGTTTTGGTAATTTTTTTTTTTTTCTTTTTTGGTATGTGGGTAGCTCCCTGGCTGGGAATCGAACCCAGGCCGCAGCGCTGACAGCGCCAGCGCTGAAGCCTTAAGCCACTACACCATCAGTTTTGGTAATTTTTACTAATCTATCTGAAAGTTCACTGTTTCCTTGTCTATCTGGAATCTCTAATGAGACAAATGAAGGCATTCTTTATCTCTGTTATTGTTTTTCATTTACAGCATTTCCACTTCATTCTTCTTTTCTTCCATATCTTTTGAAATTACCCACTCAATCATGCATGTTGTCCACTTTTTTTTAATGGAGACTTTAACATATCAATCATAGTTTGTCAGATAGTTTCCTTGTCAGATAGTTTCAATATCTGTGTCATATCTTAGGTTAGTTCCAATGATTCCCTTTTCCCTGGGTGTTTTTTCTTGCTTTATTCCATGCCTTGTGATTTTTTGCTGAAAGCTGAACAACTTGTATAGGACAGCAAAGATTGGGGTAAACAGGTTTTCATGCCTGAAAGGGAGCAAACTTTTTCTTCTATTAGGCCTTTGGGGAAGGGGGTAAGATTACTTAGTTAGGAGTTGGGCTGGGTTTGAGGTTAGTGCTATTATTAGCCTCAGTATACCATACACTTCAAATTCCTGTAGAGATATCCGATGTTCAGGATGGGAGGTTGGTTTGTCAGAGTAAGTCTAGTCTTTTCTGAGTTTTGGTCTTTGGTTTGCACTGTGCATCTCTGTGTATTCTTTTTCCTCTCCTGTACCTAACCCAGGAGTATTCTGCTATTACTTACAATTAGGAACTTCTTAGTTTCATTGCAGGGAATGGTTGGGAGAGAGAGCATCCTCTGCTGTTCTGAGCAAGACTCAGCCTTGGTCATGTACTGCATCTCTGGGTTGTAAGGGTATACATAGCTTTTTCAGTTCTCTGCCCCCTTGATCTAATCTCATAGTTATGGACTTAGTATATTCCTGACCAAGTAAGTATAGCCACCATCCTTCCCCCAGCTGCAATGAATTTCATCAATGTTCCTAAGGCTGAGGTACAAATTGCCTCCATCTCTACCACACCTAGTCATCCACAGATTAAGGCTTTTGTTACACAGCAGACAGAGGGGAGAGGATCCTGACAATACTGCTGTTTCCCCTCCCTAAGGTGTGCACTACAACGAATAATTCTTAGGGCTTATCTCTACCTCCCATCTCTTGGAGTTCTTACCCCATGCACTGGTGTCAGTGGGAAAAGAGCACTAAAGAGGACATAGGGTTCTCCACTTTCTGATGTCCTCACACATTTTGCCTATTCCTAACAGCCAATACTTGGCCTTCACTACTTTGTCTGCAATTCTACCTGAACTCTTCTTACTGGTGCCCAGTTGTGTCTATCTCAGGTGAGTGTTTGGGTCTCCTCTTTCCTGTCAGGTTCTTTTTCACTGTCAGGGTGGGAGTGACACTCCTTCCAGCTCTCTATATCCCAGAGCAGAAAGCAAAAGACCTAATAACTTTTAAAAACATTCTTTTGAAATAAAAGTATTTCCTGATGACTGTTCAATATTTCCAAGATTTTCAAATCCTCATGTGTAAATTTACATGTGCCCAATTCTTAACCAATCACTCCCCCAACTCTAATTACACTCATTTCTTCTTGTTAAAAAGATTAATTCAATAGCTAAGTATAAATTTTCTATGGGAAGAGGGCAGATTCCTTCTACTTTAGATCACACCCTTTAGTGAAAATTAAATGTGACCATAAGAATTTGTCTTCTGTGGCTTGTTGATTATAAAGAATAGGGAGTTCCCTGGTGGTGTAGTGGCTTAAGGCTTTGGCGCTGGCGCTGTCAGCTCTGCGGCCTGGGTTCGATTCCCAGTCAGTGGAGCTACCCACATACCAAAAAGCAAAAAAAAAAAAAAAAAAAAAAAAAAAAAAAAAAAAAAAAAAAAAAAAAAAAAAAAAAAAAAAAAGAATAAAATACACATACGTGTACCACAAATCTCTGTATGTCATTATCATCATCTGGTATTCTACAATATGCTTTGGTTTTGAGTTTTTACCTTGTGCAGAACACATGAAAATGCACACATACCTTCTTCCCTTTGCCCTCCCCCACCTCTGGTGGCAATTTTAAAACTATAGCAATGTTCCAGTTCAGAAAGGACCCAAAATACAGGCTTCTGTTTTAGTTAAATATCCTATCTGAATCCTGCTGTGCTTCAGGTTCCATCTGGATTTCTCTCCTGTTGTAACATCAGTATTTGCAAGAAAATCTCCTCTGGTAAGCATCTATGAGTCTATAATGTAAAATTCTACCATAAATAATCATTTTAAGATAAGTAAAAATTCATACATTTATTGCTATCCCTTATTACCATGCAAAAAAAAAAAATCACTGTAATTTTTATTCAAATGTCACGAACACAAATTTTCCAGTTGCATACATGAAAAAATTTTTTTCAGTATGCTATCTTCATATAGTAACTAATCCAAAATAGAAAACTATCCTTGAACAAACTGAAGTCTCAGGGACAGATGCACTGATTAGAGACTTCAACAACACAAGTTACGCTGTCTGACAGGCCTTCTGAGGCAGATGTTCCATCTTATGACTCATCTAATCATTTACTTACATACTAATGTCCACTATATTATATCACTCACATCAGAGCAACCAAGCAGTGAAAAAGAAACTCCAAATTTTTTCCTGCAAATATAAAATTCCAATTTAAATTCAGATTTTTTTTTCTGAAAAAAGCAAAAAAGTCTTTTGTAAGTAGTTTTTTGCTTTTGAATCACAGAAGTTATATAGAATTTGTGTATATAAACAATTGTCAAAGTGTAGCATGCCAATTACATTGCACAGATATACCACTGGGTATCTTCAAAAATTAGCTATACCTTTTACTTATGAAAACAAAAACCAAACAGTGACATTCTTAAAGCTTTTTTACAAAGTACAAGATAAATTTGCTTTAAGTGAGTAATTTTGTTCCAGTAGTTCTGAAATCTATTCACTGAAAAAAAATATCTGAAGAAAGCACTTCTCAATTTAAATAATGTCAATATATTAGTGCTGTTAGCTTATTTAAATAAATTATAACCAGGATTATTTAACAAGACACCAAAGGGAAAAAATTCAGATTACATAGAATCCACTGGTAAAGTTCTCTAAGAATCCAGATTGCAGTGTAGAGTTAATGTTACGGTAAATACAAAAGAAGTTATCTGACAGTCTAAATATTTATTTTAGTATCAATCTTAAGTCTTAATCAAGCAGTTATACTTTGTTCCAGAAAAAAATGAATAAAAATGACTGCAAAATGAATTTAAAAATTAGAACAAAAAATACATTTAAAGTGATCATGAAGAGATCGTATTAGGAACATTTAACTTCATTTGAAAATCAAATCATATAATTGAAGGATTTTCCACACGCCCAGGGTTTTTTACATTTTTATCTCTTAATGTAATATTTATTGAAGGTAAAATTTAAAATTGATAAAAACCTTTAATAATATAACCACCTCCCATGTGCTACAAAAATAAAGAGAAAACTTTTATGGAACTGTCATGTTAAGTATTAGTCAATAGCTGCATACAATCAGTAAACAAATTCAGTTCAAGGCAAGAAGAACTAAATCTCTATTTAGTGGTTGCAATTTAGATTATTCTAGCGTGTAATACTTTAATTGTATAAAACAAAGCTGATGTCACAAATACAAAAGAACTCTTGCAAAGCAAGTACCGCAAGTAATTTCTATGCTGCCACTGATGGCTGACAAGAGTTGAGCACTTTGTTCAAATGTATACACAATGCACATAAGACAACAGGTGATTTATAAAAAGAAAACATTAAAGAGAAGTCTTCTTAAAATTTTCATAATCAACATTTTTAATGTCATAATATCTGCTTTAATATTTGAATAGTTAAAAGATGTCTTGTAGAGGGAACTATAGTATCCTCAACATAAGAAAAGGAGAAGCTGGACCAGACAAACTAGAATTAATACTGGGCTAGAAATGTTTACAGTAGACAATGTATTAATATATTGCCAATGTGTTGATATAATACCAATGTATCCCACAGTTTAATAATTTAGGTTAAAATATTTTCAAAATTAAAAAAATCTATTCTTACTAATTGATATCTGGATGCTACTATTCAATGCTGGAAAAACATCTCCCCATAAAAACAAACAAACAAAAAACCAAATACCCAAGCTCTTTATGCCTAATTAGCTGGCAGTGTTAACAGCATTTTCTAATAAAAAAAAGTGAAACAAATGGCAGTGTCCAAAATGACAAACACTCCCCACTACCACCATCCCAACCTGAACTTTTAATAAAGCACTAGAATCTATGCTATTTTGATGGTGGTGGTGGTGGTGTTTTTAAGATAATAATGCAAAGTCAGAATGAAATAAAACTTCAAAAGTTTGAGACACGGGTACTCACTACCTCATTCCCCACTCCAATGAACTAATCATAGAAACAAGTTTTTGATTAGGAATGGATTATAATTAAAGGATTCTTCCTACTGCCCACCCCCAAATATTCCTGTACAAAGAAAATAGCCTCATTTTTCTTAAATAAGTTTAACTGTTCTAGTTCAAAGGGTAACAACTGGGGATGGAGAAGAACAGACTTATATGGCTGAATAATGAAAAAAATGAATAAGCAAGTATGATCCACAACTTCCCTTTTTAATGCAACTAAGTCACATCAATGCAAGTAAAGAATATTGAATTATCTCTGAAATACTGAATTATCTCTAAACCTCACATTACAACTGTTTAATTCTGAGGTATATATGCAACATCCAATTTATTTATACACTATAGCCAAATATTCATTTGTAAGCCAGGTGCTTGAAACATGCAATATATCTATTATTCAGTCTTTTCAAATGACTGTGTAGCTGAAAGTTCTGTACATCTGCAGTGAAATTCTATGTGCAATGTTTGTAAAACAAAAATGATAAAGTTGAATAATAAATTATTTTCATTTACCCAGTATAGTAGAACTTGAAGACAAGAAAGTAGGCAGATTCATAAAGACTAAAAAGGACTTCTGGGCATTTTCAAAGAATTTAGAGCAATGATTCTCCAAGTATGGTCCATGGGCCCTTGGATGGGGGAGTGGTGTGCAAAGCTAAACATCATTTCCTAATAATATTAAGATGTTATTTGCCTTTTCACTGTGTTGACATTTGCAGCCATGGTAGTGATGACGAACTATACTGGTTATTATTATATTCTTCATACACACACACACACACACACACACACACACACACAATCAAGTTTCACTTAAGAATGCCCTCAATGAGACAGTAAAAATAATTAATTTTATTAAATCTCAACCCTTGAGTATACATCTTTTTAATATGCTGGGCAAGGAGACAAAAGTACACACAAAATGCTTCTGCTACATACCAAAGTACAATGGTTGTCAAGGAAAAACACTTGAATTGCAAGCTGAACTAGCCACTGTTTTTTGTGGAACACAATTTCTACTTGAAAGAACAACCAACATTCAAACCGTGGTTATTTAATCTTTAGTATCTGGCAGTTATTTTATTGTAAATTATAATTTTAACTGAAAATTAGAATTTTGGAAACTTCTATCTGCCATCATAAGCTTGACAGCTTCCAACACTTAAAGATTTTTCTTATGAGATTTGTGGTGATATTAATAGATGTGATTTTTGGATATTGTATAATGAAATGTGTCAAGATTTAGATCTTTATCGCTCACTAAGAATCAGTATTTTCCAAATGATTAAATGCAAGCATGGGTAGGAAAAGCCATTCAAAGTACAAGATGGACCAATGGAATTCATTGCAGCATAGTTCAAAATGTTGCCATAGTTGCTATAGTTGTGGATTCTACATTGCATTAACTTTTTTTTTTTACTGTTAAATTTATTGGGGTGACATTGGTTAGTAAATATTACATAGGTTCCAGATGTACAATCATACAATATGTCATCCATGTATTGCATTATGTGTTCACCATCCAGTGTCGGTTCTCCTGAAATTAACTTCTAAGAAACTTCTTTTGTTGAGTTTTAATGTAGTATCCAACAATAATATTCACAATTATGAGGTTATTAAAATATTCTTTTTCCAACCACATTATTTGTGTGAGGCCAGATATCCTTCATACACCTCAACCAAAACAAAATATTCCTAAAGATCAAATGTACAAGCAAATATGCAATCCAGCCAGATTCTATTATGCCAGCTTAATATTAAAGAGTTTCACAAGATACAAAACAAGGCTACACTTCTTTTTAAATATTTTTGTTTCAAAACATATAATTATTTTCCAAAAAAATATATTAACCTAAAATGGGTTTGTAATTGCTATTTGAAAATGCATTAAGAACTAATTTTTAAATAATCTTAGTTTTAATTTCTCATATGGTAAATACTGATTACTATTAACCTACATAAACACAAGTTTTGGGGAGCCCATAGTAATGTTAAGAATATAAGTGTCATGAGACAAAAAAGTTTGGTTTCAACTGTTACTTAAGAGGTTATTAATCTCAACTCCTTTTAAGATCTTTATCCAAGGTTTCCTGGTGGTGCAGTGGCTAGGCTTTGGTGCTCTCAACACTGCGACCTGGGTTTGATTCCCAGCCAGGGAACCACCAAAAAAACAAAAGACAAAAAACAAAAAAAAAAGATCTTTATCCACCTTTCTATATGAAGGAGGGTAACTGAAAAGTAGCATTCTTTTTTATAAAAATGATTTCTGCATGGACTATAAAGAGAAATAGTTAAGTGAAAAAGACTATAGCAGGTAGAAAAACAGACCAGAATTCTTTGCACCTTTGCCTGTTTCCAGAGCTGGAGCTGGATATGGAAAAGATAAGCCAGGAACATCCTTCATATCATACGAGATAGCATAAAAGTATCAAAGAACACTGGTGTGGTATCAAAAGAGTTCAGAAGCCAAAATGAAGAAGCTCCCTTCACCAAATATGGAATAACTGAAACATAAGTAAGGATGATAAGTGCAATGGACTGAAACATAACAAGTGTTTAAATCTATGAATTTATAATGATCAAAAAGTATCATTAAACTCCTGTGGAAGATGCTATTGAACCAACTCATTATTGTGCCCACTTTATCCTAGGAAAATGTTAATATAATCATATTTTCTATATTCTACCCTCATGCCCAAGAGGGGGTAAAAAGCCTAAGTCAAAAAAGCATTTCAGTGGAATCCTTATTTGGTAAAAGTAAGTTCCCGTAACCTTTACAATTTTTAAAATTCTATATAAAATATTGATATATTAATGTTAACAGTAGCATTCACTCTCTAAAGTAAGCTTTATTTCCCTTACCATTCATAAATTACCTTAAAAGAAAACTACACAAGACATTTATTTTTAAGAACCAAACAAAATGACTTCTCTCACTAAACGTGGCTCCCTTTCCCTCTGAACACCATTCCTAAAAGTGCTAGTGAATATCAAAGTAATTACCATGAGTACTTTGGATTAAAAAAAGAGAATGTGAAGATTTTCTTGAAGTAACTAATTTGTAAGGTAAAGGTGACTAGAGACTTTACAGTATGTGAACATGAATGTTACAGTCCATTAACTAAAAATGTTCACAACATATCAGTTAGTGGTTTTAAAAGGAAGGACTTCGTATTAGAGTCCAGATTCAACTCCCAGTTTTGATATTTACTAACTTGAGTGAGTTACTTAAACTCTGTAAACACACAAGATTCTCTGTTATCAGGAACTCAAACAATCGGAACTCTCAAACAACCCGCAAAAATTTTGCCGGCTACTTGAGATTTTACCAGTTGCTTAAGTGCTGATTAACAGACAGTCTACTTCAATTTATGTGGCATCTATTAATCCCCATGGGTGCCAATTAACTGAGTCTACTGTATTTCTCTAGAACGGAAAATTGGAATAGTAGTGTATACTTCATATAGATTTTGTGAAAGAGTAAATGAGGTAACAGATCTTTAGTATACTACCTATATGTAACATACTAACCTTCAATAAATAAAGCTTCCAGTAATAGCACTTGTTATTATTCATGTTATGAAAGGAAAAGAAAGAAAATGTTAGGAAAATACTGGGTAGAACAGTTCCTTTCACTGTCAAGGGATATCATCATCAGTCCAGTAAATGCTAGTTACCATTCTGCCTTTAGCTGGTATGAGACAGTTGTCAAAACGGTATGGAAATACAATACATAAACGTGTACATATTTTCGCAGATACCAGGTATAAATATACTATCTGAAATAACATTAATTTTGTTTCCTTTCTTAGATTTCCTAATAAAATATTATACAAGTCATTCAGTGGAAAAATCTAGTGACGTTTATAACATAATAAGCCTTCTATCTAAATACTTAGTATAAACCTTCCATTTGCAAGTAAAATAGGCCAGTCTCCTAAACCTCTCAAATTAAATTAAGCAAATTTTAAAATTCTCATCCATGAATTATAATGTTAGCAAAGAGAGGCTGACAAAAAGAACAGAAAGAGATTATAACAAAGGATTAAAATTCAAATTCAAATTACAGTCTGGCCATAATTTACATCAAATTTAACTTAAAGATTAACCACAAGAGCCTGCCAAGTACAGCAAACCACGTACAAACCATCACCCTATAAATTCCAGGGCATTCAGGCTACTCTCCCCAACAACTGTCTAACTATTGGCTTTAGAAACAGTCCCACTGTTGGGGCACCTCCAGCTGTTTCCCTATGAAAGTCACCCAGCTCTTCCCCTTTGCTCTTGATAGGGTAAAGAGTTACTATGTGGTCTTATTTCATTGATTTATGTACACTTTAAGTTCTTCTCAATGTATGTTGTACAATTAACTTTTACAGTTGCTTAAATACAGTATGGTAATTCTACAAAAGGCAAATTCAAGAAACCCTTTCAATAATCAATAAGATAATGTCTAGCAAGAAGTGAAATGTAAAGAGTGTATCACTCGATTCATTAATATCTCTCCAACAAATATTTCTTAAGAAAATAATGCAATAAAGGCAAAAAGATAACATAAAGTCATTCACTATAGTGTTATAATCTATTGTAACAAAATACCTGAAAACATATTATAATATTTAGGAAATAATAAATTATAGAATAGATCAATGACAGATTGAAATAGTATCCCCAAATTAAAACAATAATTAAAGCTATTTTAAAACAAGAAAACTGTTTTATCACAGAATAAGAAAAATGCTTTATATTATTAAGTAATAAAATATGTCTAGTAAGTAAACATGGGTAGCAGTTCAAAAGTAAGCATTTTACAAAAAATTCTACTTCTGCCACTTAGTAGCTGTGTGATTTCTCCTTTCTAAAATGGGGTAATAAGACATAACTCAAAGGGTTCCTAGAAGAAATAATGAAATTACTGGAAAGTGCCTGGTCCCTAACACAATAAATTCCCTTCCCAATTACTCAACTGATTTCTTTTTATTACTGCAACCATGAGTTTATAAACAGCAGATCATATCTAAAATGATGTGACAGTGATAAGACTGTGGCTCTATATTTAAAATTATTACCTGCAGTAAATTTTCTTAATGTTGCTTATATTTTCCTCAGTTCTTTCAAAGTAAAACATCAACCCTTGGTCTGACTGTAACCTTTAATATATCACTGGTTCAAATGATTTTTAAGATCATATTCAAAATAATTTTAATTAAAAGTTCTTTCCCAAACATGTAATCCTCAATACACAAATCAGAATTCAGCTGTATATACAAAGATGGAAAAAAACAAGGTAGGAAAATGGGTGGAGTACATACATCCCTGCCCTTCATACTAATTCTTTATTCAAATTTGAACAATGAAGTGGGGGGTGGGAAAGAACACCATTCCCAGAAAACTATATATAACGTATAGTCCATAGTCTCAGTTGTACATATCTGACAACCTGGCTTCAGAGAGACCTTCACAATTAAGCTAAAGAGAAAGTGGATGTAGCTGTCCCTTTCATCTCGGATACCAGGGAGAGGGACAAAACCACCTTCCCCTGAGTGAACTGCAAAATAACTGAAGGTCTGGTAGTACAATGGGATCTTGTTTAGATCCTATGGTAAGAGCTGAGTTAGTCGAGCCCAGGCCAGCCAGGCAATGCTTCATTCCTTCCCACAGAGGAAGATGGACAGCAAAGACAGATTTGGGGTGGGAAGAGAAGATGGACCAGGAATGGCAATCACACACACTTGGACAAGCAAATTCCAGGCTCAGGGTCAGTCTGGGGGTTCTGAGGGGACACCCTGACCTCGCTACGGAGAGGAGAGGAACTTCTGGTTCTAAAGTACCAGTACTGCTACATAGCCTATAGCCCTTAGGAAAAAGCCCTGCCTTCTTCAACTGCCTGAGCTGGCAAGTGGCACCACCAACCCATAAGCTCAAAATTGTAAGTCACTAATGAAGGAAAACTGTAGCTAGTGTGCAATGGGTGTTTTAAGGGTGTTCATGTAAAATTTGCAAAAGGACAAATTATAAGGAAATTGAAAACTCACTGTAATAAAACACAGGGCTCATCTGATTTCATTCATGCAAGTTAAGTATAACAATAAATGCACTGGTTTTCAAAACCAAATTAGTCTCAATACTTCTATTTTTTTTAACATAATGACAGTATTTCAACAACTAAGAAAAATACGGTTCAAAATTAGATGCTTAAAGATCAAGAGACTCTTTAGGACCTTAGAAGTTGCCCTCACATCCCTGAGTAATTTCAACTTGTTAGTGAGAGAAGTTTTTTTAAAATAATCCATATAGTTGCTATTTTGAGGAAAGAGAACAGGAAATGAGACCTCTGAAACAAATCAGAGAAGACATTCGAGAAAAAAATGAGAATGCCTCATGTACCTAAAGTATGTATAAGACCACCATGAATATGAGGATATATTCAAGCAATTAAATTGTAAATAGCCAGTAGATTAAATAGCTTCATAAACTATCACAATGCAAAGTAGAAGGCACAGTTTCCTACTGCTGCAATATTTTCCACAGTAAACAGAAGTTAGTTATTAAAATGCATTGTATATGTAGATGAGAACCACTGTATAATCACTTAACTCATTGAATTTGTACCGAAGAAACAAAGAAAACATGTTTTTTGGTCAGATTGTTTACTGCAATCCACTGCTAGATTAATTTAATAAATACTACTGAAAAAGAAAATTACAGGACCCAAAGAAAAAAAACACCATTATTTTAGGATACAATCAAAGACAGCTTTATATTGGCAATTTGTGTCTATGCAAAAATGTGTGACTCATCTCAAACTTTTAAGTGACATGCTTATGAGAGGGGAGAGGTGGGCTTTTGAAAACAGTAATTTGTGTTCTCAGTAATTAAAGGTGATTTACAAAACATATAAACACCCAACTTAACCTAAGGGGGGGGGGAGCAATTAAATGAAGGCAATTTTACCTTCTCATTTAGTAGTTCAATAAAGTTGTAGTGCCTGAGGGCTACAATTCCATGTAAACTAGAAAGGCAACTTAAAACCTATTTCTTCCATCAGTGTTACCTTCATCTCTTTTTAGCAAACACAGGCAACAAAACTAAAGGAGCTATCTGGAACTGTTAAAGCTCTAAGCAATTTAGACATATGAAATTCAAACAATAATATAAAACAGAATGAAGCATCTGTCATTAATAACAAAGGAGAAATGATAAGGGCTTTTCTTTTTCCTGGCCAAAAATTCTAACCATCTGCACAGAAATCATCTACATTGATTATCTTAGTTCTATCTCAGTTAAGAACCTGCCTGCCCATTTTAAGAAGGGTAAAAGCCGAGACAGAAGTGAAATTAGTGAAGAGCTTAAAATCATATGGGGCGTGGGGGAAAGGCATAAATATGAGGGCTGTCCAGGGAAAAACCCAGCCATAAATGCCTCTATTTTTCATATCACATGGCTGGATACTTTCTGGACAGCCCTCGTATTTTCTAAGAATTATAAAACTACATAGATCTTTCAAAAGAAAAAGAAATCACATCAAAATCAAACAGTACAATTCATAGTTATTCCAAAAACTGAAATGCTCTACTTACTAAAGTAGACCCCTTCTTTAGGAAAATAAACATTGAAAAGTAAATTAAAATAGCAACCAAGCTCCTCCATGTAATCAGGAGAAGAAAATAAGCATATATCCTTTCTGATTTAAAAAAAAAAAAGAAAACAGTTACTTCTGGAGACTGGGAAGAGGGACAAACATCAAGTTTTACTGTGGCGACCTGAATTATTTCCTATTTCGTTAAATCATTTTGAAATTTTTTAAATATAATGAATATGGCTTAAGGCTTCGGCGTTGGCGCTGTCAGCACTGCGGCCTGGGTTCGATTCCCAGTCAGGGAGCTACCCACATACCAAAAAGGAAAAAAAAAAAAAAAAAAAAATATTTCTTAAGAAAATAATGAATACTTTTTAAACTAACAACATCTCTTTGGTTATTTATAATCAAAAAGCATAATGAAATCTGATAAAACCAAAACTATCTACTCATAAGGTATGAAGGAAGGAGGGTGTAAACACTTAATAAAATTACAATTTCATATGCACTATGGAATGATGCTCATTTTTTTCTACAGCACGAGTTTTTGTACCTAAATTGCAAATAATTCAATCTATTATAAGGGAACACTTTTTAATATCAAATAGATGGCTACTGATTATATCTCAAACTACGGAGGACTTGGAATGATTATAAGAGTTCCCCTTTGCTTTGACAAATCAACAAAGGTGTTTTGAATTGTGCATATTAAACCAATTGGTATGACACTGCTGGTGGGATGGCAGACTGGTACAACCACTATGCAGGACAGTATGAAGGTTCTTCAAAAATCTAAGAACAGTTACCATACGACCCAGCCATCCCACTTCTGGGTATCAACCCCCCAAATATGAAACCCTTAGTCCACAAAGATATATGCCCCAATGTTCATTGCAGCACTATTCATGGTAGCCAAGTCATGGAAACAGCCAAAGTGTCCGTTGGTAGATGACTGGATAAGGAAGCGGTAGAACATATGCACAATGGAATATGACTCAGCCATAAGAAAAATGAAATAGGGCCATTTATGACAACATGGATGGACTTTGAGACCATCACGCAAAGCAAAATAAGCTAAACAGAAAAAAACCAAGAACCACATGATTTCACTCGCATACGAGCTGAAAGCAACAAAGAAACAAAAACTCATGGACAGTCAATAATTTAGTGGTTAGTGGTTATCTGAGGGTATGGGGGCAGGGAAGTGGGAGAGAAGGGACAGGGAACAAATACATGGTGATGGAAAGAGAACTGACTCTGGGTGGTGAGCACACAACACAACACACAGATGATGTATTGTGGAATTGTACCTGGGATCTATGTAATTTTTACTAATCAAAGTCACACCAACAAATTTAACAAATAAAATAAACAATTGGTATGAAGACAAAATAGCTGAGAATCTATTTAAAAGACTGTGCTTCCCTTCCCTATCATCATTCTTACTCTTGGAGGGTAAAACTCCAAATGAAATGAAATACCGAATCCTCAATGACAGTCCCTCGATCTTTTTATCTTTCGAAGTCCAGCTTAAGTCAGGTGGTATATAGAGCACACTGTCAGAAGAAAAGGACACTTAGCATAAGTAACTCCCTATTGAACATAAGTGATTCCATATTCAATAGGGAATTACTTATACTATGTATTTTTTTTTCTGACAATGTACTTTATACAGGCGGCCAATTCCTGGCTCTTTCTGGCAAGGGCAAAGATAAGGCTCCCTCAGTCAGGGTCCCAGGGTGAAAAGAGGAAGCTGGATAATATCCTCTCACCAAGAATACATAGAATTGGGAAAAGATAATTGCACACAAATAAATTAGTTATTAAGATAAAGAGGTATAAGGGCAGTCCTGCCTTCCCTACAGCCTCCCCAACTTCCCTCAACACACACACACACTCACTAAGTTACCTTAGAAATTCAAGAATCGCATTATGGCAGAACAGACCATACAAACATAATGCTGAGGGAGCAATAGAGGAAGTAACTTCTTTAACAACAGAACCCACTAATTTACTTATCTGAGAGTAAGCTCCTTAACTAAATCATCATGACAGAACCATCCTGATTACCTCAAGCTTAAAAATTAAACATTTTACAGAGATCAGTGACAACTCCTGAATCATAAGATTCTACACCAAAGCCATCTCCTCACTGTTTTAATAAAAAAAGTCTTGAGAATTTTATTTGAATCATCTGTACATACCTTACATTGGTGTTTAAGTTAGAAATTTTGTTTTAAAAACCAGGAACGTCGAGTATATATTCACCTTAAAAAAAGCCAAGGGTCTAAAGTAAAAAGAAAAGTCACCTATCTCTCCCTCCATCCCAATTCTATTCTCCAAAAATCTATCAACAATTTATCTTCTTCAAATTTTTCTATGAGTATACTATAGAGCTGAGGTGTCCAATACTGCAGCCACTAGCCATGTGGCTATTAAGTACTAGAAATGTGGCTAGTCCAAATGGAGATCTGCTCTAAGTGTAAATTACATATCAGATTTCAAAAACATGTTATATATGTAAAAACACTTCAATAATTTTTCATATTGGCTAAATGTTGACATAGTTATTTTTGTTACATTAAATGTTATTAAAATTCACTTTACCTTTTCGGCTCTTGAACCATTTTCCTGTTTGAGCCTGTTCCTACCTCTTAGGAGGGTACTTTCCCCTTGCCATTTGAGGTTCCTGAGCCGCTCCTGGGAGGGCAGGGGCAGGGGAGTGGGGGTGTAGTTCCCTGGCTGGGAATCAAACCCAGGCCGTGGCATTAACGCCAAAGCCAATTCACTACACCACCAGGGAATCCCAACTTCACCTTATTTTCATTTCAATAAACTGCTTCTTGGTTTCACTTCTTTAAAAAAATTTCATTTTACCTTTTCTTTTTACTTTTTTTTAATTTGGCTATCAGAAAATTTTAAATTACATATGTAGCTCACATTTATGGCTCACATTAAATTTCTATTGGTTAACACTGGTACAAAGGTTAACGTAACGTGCATGTTTTAGAGTCAGATTTGCTCTATGGAGTACTACTCTCAACTATACCATCTATCAGCTGTGTAACCTTGGGCAAATTTCCTAACCCCTGTTTACCAACTTCTGACTTGTTCTGAGAATTAAATGAAATGCCTCACATAAAGCACTTAGCAGAGTCTGGCACACAGTTAAGTGCTCAATACATACTTGATGGCAACAAAAGAACAAAAACTATACCTAACTCTTTAAAAATCAAGATCCCTGGTGGTGTAGTGGCTTGGGGCTTCGTCGCTGGCGCTGTCAGCGCTGCGGCCTAAGTTCGATTCCCAGCCAGGGAACTATCCACATACAAAAAAAAATAAAAATAAAATAAAAATCATTATACAGCACCTGTCTCTCCTGAAAAGCCTGTAGGTCACTACTGTACAGAGCAGGTATTCTCTGAAAAACAATGTAAACTGAGCATTTGAATTCTCTCTCACTCACTCACAAATCTTAAACATGTTTAATATGAGGTCTGTTCAGAAAGTATGCAGCCATGTAATATGAAAATCAGAGGTATTTATTGAAGAAGATACAAGATAACAAGAAATACTGTACATAGGACAATGAGGCCTCAGTCCCCTTCAAAGAATTCTGAGACCTCACAGAATTCTCCCAGCATTTCTTCTACTGTTCAAAAGCTTAACACAAAATTTGAAGCAGGTTCGTTGCTCTACTCGCTCAGTTATTTTAGATGCAATGGCACCCAGGACACATTTTCACTCAATGGCATCTAGTGCCCCCACTGACTAAGTACAGTGAAGTCAATGTTCACGCGTGTGCGTTCCAGTCCACTCTCCTTGGCTGCTAGGTTACATCAATGTTGCACAAACCGTTCTCCTTACATTGACAA
Source organism: Lyroderma lyra (assembly GCA_004026885.1). Lineage (NCBI taxonomy): Eukaryota > Metazoa > Chordata > Mammalia > Chiroptera > Megadermatidae > Lyroderma > Lyroderma lyra. Next base: position 125,923 of record PVJL010001487.1, on the reverse strand, counting down.
TGGCTGGATTTTTTCTGGAAGACCCTGTTTATCTTAACATACAATCCTGCTTCTCAAATTGGGGATTGCATACTGCTGAAAGTACAGAAGAAGGTAAACCACGGGAATCTAAAAAATTTTCTTTGCAGTCAAGTGTCTGGAGCTACACTATCACCCAAAGCCCCTGTGTTCCTCACCCTTAGCAGGTAGAGCTCTTAGGTGGAAAATTTAACAAACACAAGATTCTTACCATTTTCATAACCTTATGTATTTTCCAGGCATTTTATGTATAGAGATAGACAACTGTGCCCATTAGTTCAAGACTCACTTAGTCTGGTTTAAGACAAACTTTTGTTAAGAATCTTTAAAAAGAAAACTTTGAAAGAAAAAAAAGCAAACTAACCCCCCCCCCAAAAAAAAAGTATAAACAAAAGAAAGAAAAAAGAGCAGTATTTCCTAAAATAAGACTGAAAAGAACATTTTGCTATTTAAAGACACTTAAAAGATCCATAAAAGAATGGGAAGAATGGCTTTAAGAAATTATTTTACTGAAAAAGAACAAAAAACAGAACACCAACCCCTTCTGGATTAACTTCACCCCCTCCTAAATTTCCAAAACAGATCTGATGAATGGGTCCATAGGATATGCTAGTAACACCATTAGCTTTTATCCATAAATACCTTTTCAAAACAAAATAATGCACATTCCTATTATCTCATTGATACAAAATTCTCAAACAAAACAAACCTCAAGTGATGGAAAAGGGACCAGTAATTGCCAGGGTTAAAGATGGCCAGTGAGTGACTCTAAAGGGATAGCATAAGGTAGTTTTTTTGGAGTGATGAAGAATTTTGCACCCTGATTGTGTGGTGGTGGTTACTCAAATCTGTATGTATGCTAAAAGTCACATAACTGTATATCAAAAAAAGTCAATTTTACTATTTAATTTTTAAAATAAAATACACACATTCCTGGACTTTAAAAATAAAATTGACCAACTTGCCAATAAACAATAATTTGGAGTCAATTTTAAAAAATACTCCAGCTGAAAAGATTCTGTACTTATCAGATTGATGTATAAAAAAGACATAATCATTGTAATTACACCAAAATCCAAAGTACTTCACAAAATCTTAAGTCAGGTTTAATTTTTATCTTTAAATCAATAAAAATAGCTGCATCAACCTGCTATTTTCTAGAAATATGACATCATCTCCAATGCTTACACTAATCAAACAAATCAGGCTAAGGAGAGCCCAATTAAAACTCCTCTAAAAGGAAAGGTGACAGAAAAGTTGTGTGTTGTTTTTTAATTTCCGACATCCTTTTTTTCTTTCTTTCTGTCTTCTTTTTTGTTTGTTTGTTTATTGAGGTGAAATTGACATATACTAAATTGTACATAAGTGTACAATTTGATATATGTATATACCATCATCAAAATCAAGATTATAAACATATCCATCATCCCAAAAGTTTCTTCATACCTCTTAGTAATCCCTCCTTCCACCCCTCTCCATCTCCTTCACCCCAAGCAACCACCAATCTCGTTTCTGATAGATTAGTTTGTGTTTGCTAGAACTGTATATAAATAAAATCATATAGTATATGACCTTTTTTTGGACTGACTTCTTCACATAGCATAATTATTTTGAGATCAATCTATGTTATTGTGTATAGAAAAAAGTTTTAATGTCACACCTACCTGCTAAAGAAAGTCAGCTTGCATTTGCTACAGATTTGCTTTCATAGCAGATCAGTATAACTGAATCCACAGCTGAGTTAGTATACAGTAACTTTAAAAATATACTTTAAAAGCCTAACTCCAGATCAGAACATATGTGAACAAGATGTCATTATTTCTAGTTATCTCTCATGTCCTTATTACTGTACTCTGTAAACAAGAAAACTAATGAAAATATGTGGGGAAGAATCCAAAATATCTATACACCAGGGAATAAACCCCATAAACAAAGTAAGTAATGTGTTTAGATCCTTTTACAAAAGGAATATTACAGTCTACATTTTCATTCTCAAACTTCAACTACGGACAACATTATCAGGATCTAAAAAAATTTTTTATAATGAATGAAATTTCAAACTCTTAGTCCTAACTTCCATTTTCATTTCTTAAAACATTAAACATGCAACTCAACTGAGTAACTACAAAATAAGTACCTGGAAGAGTTTAATATGCCTCTCTACCTCAAGTCTCCACTTAAAACCCTTTATATTTAAGCTATTAGAGAAGGAAGTCCTTAATATAAGATGCTGGACATGATGAATCCCCATCTACCTCCCCAGGCTCTTTCCTATCATTCCTGCTCCTCCTCATTCATCCTATCCACACTCACAGTTCTTTCAATGCAGCAAGGCCTTGAAACAAGCCATTTACTCTGAATAATCAATCTCTCTTTCCTCCTTTCACTAATTCATTAGCTCCCCTGGACCTTTATCTTTCAGCATAACTTCAAGGAAACACCACGCACTCGCACACACATACTGGCTCTCTTCCTTGTACAACTGAACAATGACATCTGGTGTTTAGGTGACATTTATTCAATGTCTGTCTCCACTAGATTATAAACTCCATGAGGGCAAGGGTCATATCTGTTTTTACTCACCATTTAGCACACTAAAAAGAGGTGCTCCACAAATGTGTCAAATGAATAAAACAGAGTAATCTAAAGATTTAAGGCCAAACCAAACTATCAAAGTATTTACATTTAAAACGAGTATACATTTTTGAGACAATGTATAGATTTACATTCATCTAATAATCAAAGGAAGCAAACAAGGTAAGAAAAAAGTTAATTTTTAAAAATTAAACTAATGGAGAGAAATACAGCATTAATAAATTAAAATTCAGTAATAAACTAAAACCTCCCCTTAACAATTTTTTCTCTCCCCTAACTTTCAGAAGTCATAATGGAAAGCTTAAAAGTGCTCTAAATACTAGTACGTTTCATCACTATACTGTCCCTTTCTTTAGTAGTTTTAAGTCAATTTCTAAAACAAAAAATAGAGAAAAATAAAAGATATCAACATAAAATAATGGATTTTCTTCTCACCAAAATAAAAAATAACGAAGTGAAGAATTAAAACAAGTTTCAGACATGTGGTACTAAGCAATAAGTAAAGAATTCACCAACAAGTTTTTAAAAATTCAACCACGTAAATCACATATTTATTAATGTAATTGTTCAATGTTTATTTCTACCACTAGACTAGAAGCTACATAAAACTTAAAAATATATTAGATTCTGCTACCCACTATATATTTGTAGCATCCAGAAGAGAAAGCATTTACTATTTAATTAATGAATAATGAACAATCAAGGGAACTACATTTCTGGTAACTTAAAAGGTATTTGAAAAAAATAATCTTTAAATAAAGAATAATATGAGATAAAAATCTTACTTCACACTCATTTAATAAATTGTTTGCTGAAGATGAAAATGTATCGTAATTTGGAAGTAACAAAATCTGTTTCATCACTTCCAAGTAATTTATCTTTTTTAATCTCTATGTCTTTTTTATTGACTGTATTTTAAGGTTTTTCAAAATTCTAGTTATAAATGTACCATTCTGTGTTCTATGCATTATACAATAATATATACTCTATTTCATCAAGTCTGAGATGCATACTTTCATAGTTGAATATCTCTGAAATCAATCACAATAACAAAGCATGGTATGTAGTTTGTTTTCCTTTCTTAACAATATCTTTAGTCTGAATGAAATACAATAAAGTATGTGTAATCCCTAACCAAATTAATTTTCCCCCAATGATTAAAAAAAATATCAGATGAAAATTACACAAGACAACAAAACTGAAGACTTTATTACATTTATTAATGGTTTCCAGCCCTTTATCAGGATCTTACCATTACCCTAAACTGCTCCAGCTCTGAAATTTTTAAGTCAAATATCCCTGTCTCACCACACACACCTGATGCCCAGCAGATCTGTTCCTGAACCCCATCAGGAAATGAGATCAATGAGCCTTTCATTTCTCAGTCCTTTCCTATTTTCACTCTTACCCTGTGTTAAGCACTATTCCACCTACTACTTCACTCTCTCACACCCAAACCTTCAGTTCTCTTGTCCCATCATCCTGTCACACCTGCCCTATCAATCCTAATTCTTTACAGACATCTCCTATCTGGATGCCCAAGGTACACAAATTCAAAAAACTGTCCCAAAATGAACTCATCAACTCTCTGCCCAGACTTCCTGCTTCTTTCATACTTAACATCTCAGGAACCCAGGAGTCACACTTGATTTCAACCTCACTCTGAAACTCTCACTTCAGTCACCAGAACCAGTGAAAAAACAGTAGAACAGAAACTCTCGCCAGTGTACAGGCTTTAGGTAATACTACTCTGCATAACTAAATTTCCACCTCCACCACCCCACCCATACATAACTTTATTCTTTACCTGAACCATGAACCCTTCCAGGTGTCCATACTTTCACTCAAGTATGAACTACTGGAAAAATAAATTATTTACAAAAGACGTACAAAAAACTAGCATAATTTTTTTATTAAATTCAAATGACAACAAAAAGTACTCAAACTGATATAAAATACAGGATCCAGCAGAAGTAACACCTTTTTAAGTAAAATATTGTTATGTTATCATGCTTATAATTTTTTAATAAAAGGTTTGATATAGATTACCAGCTCATAAAAAAACAAAAAACAAAAATCATTACTTCTGCCAGACCCTGTATTTCTAAATGTTCATTCTCAATTGCTATAGGTATCTCATGTAGTTGTGGACCCGTTAACAAAAACACTAAAACAACCACAGCTGGCTCCCACTTCTAACTTGTGTTTCCTTCGTTTGCATTAATTTCCTCATTATGATACTATTACCATAAAATGTAGTCTTAACCTGGGCCTTAAGCTAAACCTTTCTACTCCATCAGAGAATTACTATGTTCTTAGCTCACTTTTGTAATTAAAAAAACACAAATCAACACATAGTTCTATAATACTTGTTTTCCCTCTGCTTTATATACCTATCTCTATTAAGGACTAGCTGATCTATAGTTTCTCCTTAATCTTTTTATCTCTAATAAATGATCTGGATGCCTTTCTCTCCTCTGAAATAATGGAATTCCTTCCTCTATCAATTTTGCCTTCTCAACACATGGAAAAGCAAGAATGATGAAAAGTTCCACAAGTTAAGAAAATGTCAAAATGCCTCTACAATAAACTTACTTCCACATAGAAACTTCTCAATGGATCTAATCCAGAACAAGGGTAAAATTCAATTAAAATACAACATCAACACAGCATATACTTGTTATGGAATGTGCAGATGATACTAAATAACATTAAAGTCACAACAGATAAATCCACGATTCATCTGTGAAGCAAAGCAAATCTTCTCATCAGTCATTTCTAATTTGATTTGAACGGTAATGGAAAGAAAACACTGATCATAATGAAATCAATGAAAACAACAAGTGTACTTACGTGTTAGATGAAAGATTCCATCACAGGCACTAATATGAGATAAAAAGGCATTTCCCAGGCCTTGTCCATTGTGAGCTCCTTTTACAAGACCAGCAATATCCACTACATTTAGAAAGGCAGGAATTTTGCTGAAAACCGAAAGATGGTTTTATTATAAAACAGTACTAAGAAACTGTTCATTAACCAAATGGATTTGTCAGACATTTAACATAAATTAATTCTTTATTTTCTAGAATAGTGTTTAGAAGACTCTCAATAATGATTAGATAAGTGAATACCAAAAAAAAATTTAAAGAAATAATCTTTTAATACATTAAGACTTTCTTAACTAGAAAACTGAAGGAAAAAATTGTAAAGCAGAATAGCTGTTTTTATTGTGTCTCTTAAGATTAAAAGTCTTATTATTAATTTTACCATACTGTTCTGTTGACACATACACATGCACACATACACAAAAGCAGTAGAGAATGTTTAAAGAGCATACTGCACGGGAGTCATCACAAAATGAGCCAACTACTTTGTGCCAGGTACTGGACTAAATGCTTTACATGCATTATCATTTCAAAGTTCCAAACAACTCAATCAGGTTGGTGTTATTTATTAAACCCACTTCACAAATAAGTAAATTAAGCCTTAGATAAGTTAAGAAATCTACTGCATACAGGATCACTTAAGTAGTAGTGACATAACTGAGATTCAAACACAGGATATCTGGTTTTACATTTAATCACTATATAGCCCCAAAATGTATGTAATGATGTGAACCAGGTATCAGCACAGTAATAACCTATTTGTTTACAATAGCAACAAATTTAGACACATACACAAAATAATCTTTGATTTGCTCAAAGTAAAGACACAGTTAACAAGTTAGAAAACAAGTTAGGAAACCCAGTCAGCCATGTAGAAAGAGAGATTAAAGTATTCTGTATAAATAAAGTTACCTTCCGTATTGTACGACAAAGGTGTATGATATAAGGTGTATCCTTTGTCAATTTTGAGGAGAGTATTCATTTTTCAGAATGTCAATTTCATAGGATAAAATGCAACATAAAAGTTCCACAAAATAGTTCCCTATTATCTTCATAAGAAATGAGTCCTTTTAACATTGTTCTATTAAAAAAACTATACAGATAGAAATTATTTGAAAATCATTATCAGCAAATCCACAGAAAACATATATAAAATATAGTTAGGATTTTAGATATTGTGGTTGCCTCCCCAGTATCCTTTGTCCCTTCTCTTTGTAACTATATTGATTTTCATTTAGCTAGCCATACGTCCCCAAGGTAGCCCAGAGTTTGAGAGAAGCTGATTCTACCGCAACTCTAGAAGAGGGGGCACGTAGCTTGGGCCTATCATAAGCAGTTTAATCCTCTAGGTACAACTAATGACTCTAAGACCTTCACCTTGCCCCATCTGCCTAGAAAGACAAAGAGGTTTTTGCCAGAGAGGACTAAAAGGGTACTTGAATAGAAAGAAGCTAATTCATCTTCTGAGAGCTTCTAGAAGCAAACACCTCCCTCTTCCTTCACTGTGAACATGGATGAGACAGGATATAATTCTAAGATCTGAGAAGTATCCTATGACAACAAAAAAAGGGCAACCTTATGATCAAGCTGATAAAGAAAGTAAAATGGATAGGGGAAAGAAACCAGGATCTGATGACACAACTGAGTTACTAAAACGAATACTAAACACCATGCTACCTGTTACTAACTCAAATCAACTTTTTAAGTCAGTATGTTTTAAGTCAATATGTTAAGCACAATGAAACTCATCTTAAATGATATAATTTCTAACAACTAAACACACCCATATAATAAGTATGAAGTACAGCAGCATGAATATGAGTGGAAAGGCAATAAATTTGAAATGAGAAGTCGTGGGTTCTATTCCTGGTTGACATTAACTATCTGTGTGACCTTGGGCAAATCATTTCATCTTTCTGGGCTTGTTTCCTTTTATGAGGAAAGTAAACAGAACAATCTGTAACTCTGAGATTCTACTTTCTAATGAAAATGAGTTTCTTAATTCTGATTATTAATTTCAGGCTAGGATAAAGGTTTAAACTAGTAATACAACATCTCAAAAAAATAAAAACTTGAGCCCTAATTCAAGAATTTTTGATGTACTGTACCAATAATTTTGACTAGAGAAAAGTAGTATTTTTAGACCATATGAAACTTTGAGATTTAAATAATAAAGTTAAAAACCTTTTTAATCAGTATAGTATAATGAATACAAAATACCAAAAACAGTTCCAAGTTTTTCTTCAACAGAAAGATTGACATGAATAGAATTTTCCTTTCATCAAAAAACAAAAACCAAAACAAACCAACAAAATAACAGGGGGAGAGAACTCACAATATAAGAAATGTTTAGGTTAGCAAGAAAAAAACTATGAATTATTGTCAATTCTTAGTTTATTTGCTTGACCACAAGAGGCCCAAATTAAGTTAAGGAAAAAAATGAAGATGGCTTCCCATTCAATATTTTTATTTCCATAAAGGCATAAAAGCGTTTAGTCAATGTTCATTACTAAAAAAGCAAGAGAAATTTTGAGAAATTAATTCTTTCACTGACTAAAATTTCAACAAATTTAAAGTCCAAGAGCTTTGTTATAATTGTTGTTTTCTTCATGTCTCCAAAAAATTCCAACAATGTCACATAACCATACAGTGTGGCAGTGAGAGGGTTCCACATAAGGAGAGATGGGGTAGGGAAAGAAGGCAGCACAACAGCAGCCGGGGCCTAAGCCAGTGTCCAAATCAGTAGGATCAAGAAATTAGTTACATGGAGAGAGATAACACATTATTGGGACACCTAAATGGAATCTGTGAATTGGATGGTAATATTGGATCAAGGTTAATGTCCTGGTTTTGATGGGTTTACTATGGTTATGCAGGAAATTGTCTATATTTAGTAAATACAAACTGAAGAACTGAAATGCAATGTGGCATCATGACTACAACTTACTCTCAAAAGTTCAGAGAATTTGGATGAAGGGTATGTAAGTATTCTATATGTAATTTTGTAATTTTATGTAATTTGAAATCATTAAAAATAAAAAGTTTTTTAAACTATACCAAAGTTACCTTAAGGAGCCAATCTGAGGGACATAATTAGAGCTATATTCAGTGACTGTGACAGACTGTAACCAATTCAGTAACACTGACAGGAATAAATAAATACGTGAATGAATAAATGAAGACAAGAAAGCACTTCCTTACAGTGGAATGCCAACAAATAATTGAAGAAGAAATGATGAAATTACAAAAATCACACGTGCAATTATTGTAATAATTAATAAATAAATAAATCAGTGGATGCTACAACTAGTGGATGAAAGTGAGAGAAGTGAATGAACTCAGTACATATTTTGCAGTTAGAACTCACAGGAATTGCCAACAGATGGAAGGCAGGGGTAAAAAAAGAGAGGAACCAAGGATAAATCTTGGGTTTTGACTTTAAGCAACTAGGGGAAGTAAAGGTATATTTATTAAGTGACAAAAGTCATGAATAAGAACAAATGTGGCACAAGGCTGGGTGAAATCAAGAGGTCAAGTCAGAGACACCTGTTTAGTCATCAAGGTGTCAAGATCAAGAAGACAGATACACGAGGGCTGTCTGGACAAAACCCAGCCAGAAATGCCTCCATGTCTCATGTTACGTGGCTGGATACCTTCCGGACAGCCCCCATACGTCTGGAGGTCAGGAGAATTCAAGTTTCTGCAGCCAGAAATTTGGTTTTTATCAGCACAGTCAAAACAGTGAAAAACTAAAAGTAAAATAAATGCTTAATAATAGGGAAATAAAATGTGTACATTCACAGAATACAATATAAAACATTATTAGAAATTATTTACTTCATATTTTTTAATCTAGAAAAATATTCATCATATCCCAAGTAAAAAGTATTCAACTTCTATTAAGGACATGTGTACGCATTCAGGGGAAAGTATGAAAGAATAAACCTCCAGAGCATTTATTATATTAAGGTAGAAGAAGTGTAGGTGATTTTTACTCTCCTTTTCATATATTTCCATACTGACTGAACCTCTTATTTTTTTTCTAATTAAATAATACATGCTTGTTATAAAAAACTTTAAACAAAGGATATAAGAAATAAAATTTTAAATTACCTAAAAATTCCATTACCCAGAGAAAAACATCAATTAGTTTGTGATCTTCATTTCATAGACTTTTTATGAATATACACATACAAGTATAATTATACATGAATGAAAACACATAGTTAAAAATTAATTACTCCTTTACTTCAAACTCCCCAGAGTTAACACTCAAATATAGTCTTTTTCACCCTTCTCCATGCTCTACATTACTTTCATAATCACCCAAAACAATAATGCTACATTAATTTTGGGGGTAAAACTCTTGTACATGACTTTAAATATATAACTTACATATATTTACTCAGTCCACATAGGGCCACCAAATAAAGAGTGGCATAGAGATTTTCTTACCTTGCTGGTTTGTGGTACTGGCAAAGAAAATCAAACCTTTCATCTGGCACAGGTACTCTGCTCTCATTAGGATCAATAGTGCAGAATGGGAAGTTTTCTGCTGAAGCCTGACTATTGGTTAATACATTGAAGAAGGTAGACTTCCTAAAAATGAATAAAAACAATTTCAATCAATTCTTAGGCTAACAATGAGAAAAATATATCTCATTTTAATTTCAATGTTCAAATAAGATCCATGAAGGTTATAAAACCAATGTGGGAAGAAGACCTGGAGAGGGGGAAGAATACATATTACTAACAGTAAATGAAATTTACAACAGTGCAGCTCATGATTTATAATTAGGTTATGTTCCTATTCAGTCTATTTGCAACTTGAATAGCATTTTCCCAAAGAATCTTTGTTATAAATGACAGCTAGTCTCATACCACGAATCCATTTAATTCTTAAAGTATCTGGTAGCAGCAGTTTATCACTTCACCTATATCTAATATAATCTTCTCTAGCATAAATGTAGAAGTGGGTATCTAGTTCCCAAGTATTCTGAATTGGGAACTAGATGTTAATTGTCTAGCAGTAAATGGAAGGTTGGAGCTCAAACTCCCTTCTAAATGTTAATACATAAAGATTACTGGTAACTCTAGAACTGTGAATTATAAATTATGAAAGTCAAAAATGTGAATTTTTTCAAGGTATAACTTAAATCTTAAAATCTTAATAATGAAAACATTGGTTGATAATTTTCTAATTATCTGATTCTCAATCAAGTAATACATCTCAGAGAATGCCAACTCAAATTAACACCAGCCACATTTTAAAAAATACGATAATTATGTGCAGTGCCAAAAATCATAGATTAAAATCCCATACTGGAATTTTAAAAGTTGCTTGATCTGTTTTGTACTGCTTTTCAATTCCATCAGTAAAATGTGATATAGTAACTTTTCCTTGTTCCAGAAATAGGCCTATCGCACATATGAAGATTTAAAATGAAAATTACGGTTACATAATTTTTTTTAACTGGAGGAACTGAGAAAGTTATAGATTATGTGGGAATTGTGAGACTGGTGCTTACTAACTCTAGTTAGACATGATGATGTAAAAAAAAGTTTGCATATGGACCAAATCCAATAACAAAGAATACTGAAAAGTACAATAGTTGTGTTAGGATGGTGGGATTAAGGATGATTATTACATTCTTTTCCAAATACTCTTTTAGGGTAAAAATGTGTATTAAGATGAGATCTAAGCCTACACTCTTCAGGAGACATTTATATGTTAGCTCATTTGATTCAAATTTTAAACCAAAAACAGTCCCCTTTTTTTTTGGACTTTGAGACCCTTATGAGAGTATCAAACAAAAGGCAACATTCAAGGCTTATCTAAATACTACTCCTGAGAAGTATGTTTTGGCAATACACTTAACTTGTACCTGGCTATAGGTCTTTAAGTATTACTCATATATCACATTCAGATTAAAGGTTTCAGAATAAAATAGAAACATTTGCTAAAATAGGCACTTAAATCATTATTCGTTGCTTAAAGACCCATTGATCAAACCAGTAGCTTTCAAATGCCTGCCTATGACAGAATCAGCTGAGAATGTAAAGGCATGCTTAACCAGGTCTCTTTCCAAATCTAGTGTAGACCTCAGTATTTAAAATATCTCAGGTGATGCAGATGTAAAGTCAGGTTCTGAAACCACAGAGTGAGAGTCAGCTAACAACCCACTAAATAATACTGTTACAGAATTTGTACTAGTAACCTCTAAGAGCCAGGTAACAATCTTAGAACTTCCAGGAATGATAATTAAGAGGAAATTACTGTTTTTTTACAGAGCTCATTTTAATTTCAATCCTGTTAAGATAATGTCACAGTACTTAATTTAAAATAATCTGTATACAAGGGAGACCTCCAAAAAATCAGAATTATCTTCTGAAGAGCAGGCTCCTTGTAGTACAGGGCCCCCGTGCCCCCTACCCCCCAGGTGAGTGTTCTAGGAACCCATCTGCAACAGTGTACAAGCTGGCATTGTTCTGAGAGGCTGCGTTAGGCTTCAATGAATTTTTTTGGGAGACTTTCAACGCATTTGCCAATTTCATGATGGATGATTTACATAAACAACATGAGGCATGACACCTGTCCACACCATGCTGAGTGTTGAGCAGTTTCTGACCAAAAAAACAGGCAAGACCTCTGTGCCCCACTCTACCGATTCACGGCCCTGAGCAACTTTTCTTGTTTCCCCAGATGAAAAAAGTCCTCAAAGGGAAACGTTTTGCTGGAGTGGAAGAGGTGAAACAAAAAAACAGCAGAAGCACTTAAAGGCATCAAAATTGACGAGTTCAAAAACTGTTTTGAGAAGTAGAAAGCATGTTTCGATAGGTGTATTGCATTAAACAGAAAGTACTTTGAAGGTGACTTAAGTATATACATAAGTTTTTATAAATTTATAGGGTTTTTGGGGTCCCTCGCTTCTTGGAGAAATGGCTAGTTTCAGGTACCAAGGAAAAACAAGGAGGCTATTAAAGATTGTAGAGCCCTATCAAAAGCACTCTGGTGCCAACTTAAATAGGCCAACTGGTGAAAACAGTTCAATCTGAGCATCAATAATGGCCACAACAATGGATTATAACAAATTAATTTTCAATCTAGGGTTGAGAATCTGTGTATGTGGCGAGTCACTTTAAGTAATAGGCAGATTTTCAACTGCACTGGGGGGTCAGCACCCCCTAACCACCCCACTTCCCCCACTCCTATTGTTTAAGGGTCAACTGTAACTTTATATTCATGAATTGCTAATAATACTCAACAAAACAAAACAAAACTCTCTCCGGCCACCTTTTAAGGATGGTAAGTCATTGATTCTTTTGAGGATTAAGTAAAGCACTTAACTGTATTTTTTCTATACAAACTATACTTTAAAGAGTAACAAAGTGCTAATAATAAGAATAGCACCATTTTGCAACCCTTAAGGAATGAATGAATCTGGGTAATGATCACCAATGACACTGCAAAAAAGAGGAAACAGTATGAGTATATACACTATCTTCACCTACCCTTGACATAAAAATGATCTGATCAAAAATTATGTGATATGAATCTGATCAAGCCTTTAAGATAGTACTACCATTTTACAGGAAATACAGAGGACACAAGAACATATTACATGACACTACACAGATGCAATAAACAAAATCCAGTCTTCAGAAAATTCTATAGGCAAACAACCAGATTTCTTCAACAACTGGATGAGAGAAGAAATCCTGCTTCTGAGTGAGATGCAAAAGCTAACAGCAAATTAGAGAATTTACCCAGAACTAGGAAAACATTTATATACATGCAGAATACAGAAAGCATCTGTTTGAAGAGGCTAGAAATCAGGAAATGGAACAAAGCCTCAAAGAAGTGATCTGACCTCTACAGCCATTTTCACCCCAGAGATATTGGCCCATTCTAGGCAGAGGAAGGAGGCCCAGAACCCAGGATTTACACTCATAGAAAGCTGATGCTGGAAGACAGGGAACCCAGAAAAAGATTTTGGAGAAGACTCAGAGGACCTCAAGAACACAACCAGTTTTCCCCTCAGAATATGTCTCCAAGAGAGAAAACTACAAAAATATGCTAAAGTAAATGGTGACATAAATTAACCCATCCTCCATACCTTACTCCCGTCCTACAAAAAATAAATAAATAAAAATTGATACTTAGGTTGCTAGAATAGTCCTTGAGTCTTTATCTAAAATGTAACTAAAATACTGTATACTTGCAATAAAAACATGACAAAATAATGTTACAATAAACATGTTTAAAGCAAAACAAACATATTAATAAATCCAAACACTTATGGAACACTTGTGGCTTTTGGGGAAAAGACAAAATATGGCCATTAAGTATCACATTTTTGACTGTCTGCCTGGACAAAAATGTTTTATAAAAAAGAAAAAAGTTTATCCCTTAACATATATCCTATCATAAAAATATAGCAAAAGAAAGTCCTATTACCTCTTAAGGCAAAAAAATTCTTACATACAAACTAAACTTGGAAGGCAAATATCCATTTTCACAGATCGTCTCATCTTGGACATGGATTTTAAATTTCATAAAGTCCAAGTCATCTACCTGTATACCTTCTAATAGCTTTGTAAGTACAAAAAAGTAAAAAGAAAAAAAAGAAAAATTTCGAAGGATTATTACTATAGGCTTCAGTGCCAAGTTAAGACATTTTGATCTATTCAAATCTATTAAAGAAAAGCCTTGCAAAAGCAAAGAACTTGAAAGTTTTGTCCTAAGCCTCAAGTGTTAAAGCCCATAAGGCTTTTTGTGAAATGAGGATTTTATACAAACACAGAGACATATTGAGATCCCTCAAAGTTATTATTAAAGCTTCAAAGAATGAGAAAGATTCAAAATTGTAGGAATCTTTCTTATGCAAGAACAGGCTTACATAAATATTATTTCAGTAATGATAACATTAAAAAAAAGAGTAGATATACTTAATGTATGACCCCTCCACTTAGGACTTAAATATTTTATTTCTGAAATTACATATTTTGCTGTAATAAGTAAATATGACTCAACAGATGTTTTATTTAAAATCTCATGCAAAATTATAATATGTATTGGGAAGTTAGGCTGCAAATGCAAATTTCACAACATTCTAATTAACCATATACAACACATCCAAAAAATGGAAAAAAAAAGTAGAATGTTCTTTCAAAATGATTTGAATTTAGATGTAGCTAAACTGTTAAAAAAAAAAAAGTATCTATCTGCAAGATACAGAAATACAGATAACAGAAATCAATACCAGTGTGTATAAACAAGGGTCAGTGTAACTACATGTATGTCCTAACAAGTGAGAAGGCCTAAAAGCAGTAACACCCAGCAGCAAGGATCACCTATAGCTCAGATCTTAGTTTCTAACTACCATTTTCCAATAAAAGAAGCCAGGGCTCCCTGGAGTCAAGGCTAGGACAGGAAAGATACAGCATTAATCTGAAACACCTTATAGTGTCAGACAGTAAGGATGTACTAAAAAAACCAAAGAAAAAAACAAATCCCCAAAGGGACATAGGAGGCAACTGGAAAGAGTTCCCAAAGGCCAAACCCAGAACAATTTGAGCAACAAAATAACAGTACTAATATTGGATTACAACCCAAAGAATGAAACAAATTTCAGTGAGACCAAATAGAACTATAAAAATGATTGAATAAATAACTAAATGTGGGGGAAAGACAAATCTTCTTCACAGGAGAATTCCAAGTAATAAATGTAAAAGAAATAAGGGAAGCAGAAAATCGCCATTAGAATACCACACTAATAATAATTGCTGCACACAAAGCCCACTGAGGAATGATAAAATTTAGTCAGGTAAACTTTAAAATGAAACAGATATTTGAATAGCCTCAAAATATCTTTCCCCTATAATAGTAATTAATTTACAGTGGTGGTTTTAACAAATTCTTTGAAATTACTTCCTTTAGGAGGTGGAGCTTAATCCTCCTCATCTTGGGTATAGGCTGGACTTAGTGACTTGCTCCTAATGAACTGTTTGGAAAGAAAAACAAGATCAATTTTACATTAGAGAAATCTGACAGATACCACCTCAACCAGTTATCAAGGTCACTATCACCAGTAATAAGTCATGTTGGTACCATATACCCCTCAATTATAATGCAATGAGAAAGGCACTTTATATCTCCATGGTATTCTTCCTCAAAAGTTCATAGCATGATTCCAAATATCAAACCATATTATAAAGCTACAGTTATCAAAACAGTGTGAAAGTGGCATAAAGGCAGACACTTAGACCACTGGAATAAAATAGAGAGCTCTGAAATAAACCCTCCCACATATGGTCAAATGATCCTCAGCAGGGTTCCAAGACCATACAATGGGGAAAAGACTGTCTCTTCATCAAATGGTGCTGAAAAAACTGGATAGCCATAAGCAAAAGAATAAAATTGGACCCCTACCTTTATACCACATACAAAAATTAACTCAAAATGGATTAAAGGCCTAAACATAGCACCTAAAACTAAAACTTCTAAAAGAAAACATAGAGAGAAAGCTTCATGCCTATGGATTTGACAATTATTCTTAGATATGACACCCGAAGCACAGGTGACAGAAGCAAAAATTGAAAAATGACACTATAACCAAACTCATAAACCTCTGCACATCAAGGGAAACAATCAAGTGAAAAGGCAACTACGGAATGGAAGAAAATAACTGCAAATCATGTCTGATAAAGGGTTAATATCCACAGCAACAGAAACTCTGAAAAGGAGCATAGAGGGGAAAAAAAAAAAAACAACACACTGGAGAAAAAAATAACCAGAGCCATAGTGGGATACTATCTAGAGGACTAAAATACATACGAGGTAGGACAATTAATTTTGTGAACTCATCCTAGAAAAAGTGCCACATACCTCATTGCTGAATATTGCTATGGTCACCTTCGAAGTACTCCCCTTGGGAAGCTGTGCACTGACACCAGCACCTAGTTCACCCTTCAAAGCAGTTTTGGAACTCTTTTTTTGGAATGGCCACCAGAGCTGTCGTCATTCTCAAAATATGACAGTTAAGTTCTTGACTTTGCCACTGTGCACTTACGTTGGCAGGACTGTACAAACAACTCGGTAAGCTGTCATAACCTTGGCAAGAGACGATGACAACTCTGATGGCCATTCCAGAAAAAGAGTTCCAAAATTGCTTTGAAGGGTAGACCAGGCACTGGCATGAGGACATAACTTCCCATGGGGAGTACTCTGCAGGTGACTGTAAGTGATATGCAGCAATGAGGTATGTATCACTTTTTCTAGGATGAGCTCATGAAATTAATTGTCTGACCTTGTATAATAAGAGTCCCAAAAGGAGAGGGAGGGAAAGGGGACAAGAGGGGAAAAGAGCATTTGAAGAAATACTAACCAACTATTTACAAATTTAATGAAAATCATAAACTCACAAACCTAAAAGGCTCAAGAGACTCCAAGCAAAAGAGGCATAAGGAAAACCACATGAAAGTACATGAAAATCAAACTGTTGAAAACCAGTACTAAAGAGAAAATTTTAAATGCAGGTAAAGGGGGAGGAAAAGTATTATGTAGAGAAATTAAGTAAGAATGACGACAAACTTCTCATTCGAAAGCTAGAAGAAAATGGAAAATGCCTTCAAAAATGCAGATAAAAACTGTTCGTGGAATTCTCCCAGTGAAAATCTTTTAAAAATGAAAGCACATTGAAAACACAATCTTTTAAAAATGAAAGCACATTTAAAAAAACAAGCACATTGAAAGATGCTCAACATTATTAGGCATCAAAGAAATGCAATTCAAGACCACAATAAGATTCCACTTCACAACTTAACTATAATAAAAAAGATAATAACCACTGGTGAAAATATGGAGAAATCAGAACACACATACACTGCTGATGGGAACGTAAAATGGATAATCACTTTGGAAAACAGTTTAACAACTCCTCAAATAAACATAGTCACCATATAACCCAGAAATGCCACTCCTAAGTGTATTCCAAGACTAGGACAGAGAAACTACTAATAAGCCTGGAACATACTGTGGTGTCAAAAAATAGTATTCAAAAAACAGAGGACATTTCAAAAGAAATATGAGGGAATAGAAGGCTCCTGGGGGCCAAATCTGGGCAATTTTTAGCAACAAAATAACAATAGTAAGGGATTATAACCAATAGAATAAAATAAGAATTGATCCTGACATAAATATATTATAATCAAATACATGAATAGGGGAGTTCCCTGATGGTGTAGTGGCTTAAGGCTCCGGTACTATCAGCGCTGCGGCCTGGGTTTGAGAGCTATCCACATACCAAAAAAAAAAAAAAAAAAAAAAAAAAAAAAAAAAAAAAAAAAAAAAAAA
>PVJL010001487.1:0-107970 GCA_004026885.1 Lyroderma lyra | reverse complement strand
TGCCAAAATTAGGGAGCAAAAGTATGACAGATATTATATTTACATATTTTCAAAGATCTTCCACAAAATATTAATTGCAATGGGAAAGAGAGTAACAATGTGTTTCTTCAGTGAAGAAATTTGTCAGACACTTCCTTACACAAGTGATCAAATTTAAAATCACTAGTAATGGGACAAATCAACATCATGGGCTTCCTGATAAAACGTATTAAGAAACACATGTCACTTATGTGCTCAAAAGTACACCACCTGAATTTAATCACAAGGAAACATTAGACCAGCAGTTCTCAACCTGTGGGTCGTAACCCCTTTGGGGGTCAAACGACCCTTTTACAGGGGTCGCCTAAGACCATCAGAAAACACATATATTTCCATTACGATTCATAACAGTAGCAAAATTACAGTTATGAAGTAGCAATGAAAATAATTCTATGGGGGTCACCACAACATGAGGAACTGTATTAAAGGGTCGCGGCATTAGGAAGGTTGACAACCACTGCCTTAACTCTATCAGCTCTTTAGGATGAAAATGTTCTCATTGCCAGTATTTGCAGCCTAAAGAATAATCATGTTCCTCCAGGGAGTTTCTTTAAACAATCAAGAATGGAGTCTCTTAAGCTAAGAGTCAGAGATTCCCATATCTGTTGAATGGACAGATTAGTAAGCTTTTTAAACAACTTTTTTTTCTTTAAACAACTTATATTCTTAATGCTCAATAAGTAACTGGCTTATTTTTATGCATATTTTTATTTTTTCATGCTGACAACGCATTTTCCAGTAATTGATTATAAAAATATCACAAACAGAAAAGTCACTGAATTTTTCCCATGTAATGTTTGTTTATATATGAGGAACAATAAACAATTGCTAATTCTATCACTGGTATAAATTGTATTTTCCTTTAATAGCTATAAATTCTTTTTTTTTGTTTGTTTGTTTGTTTTGTTTTTTGTGGTATGTGGGTAGCTCCCTGGCTGGGAAACGAACCCAGGCCGCAGTGTTGACAGTGCCAGCGCCAAAGCCTTAAGCCACTGCACCACCAGGGAACTCCCTATAGCTATAAATTCTTAACATTAATATCTTTCACTTATGATTATTAATAATTTGTTTTCTGCAAAGAGTGCTTGTATGAACTAGTTTGAAACTGATATGGAAGAGAAGGTACAGATGGTGTGAACTGTGTATTTTAACTTTTTTTAAAGTAATTTAAGGCCTTTTAAAAATGTTTGCTTTGATGGAACTATCGCAGAAGGCAATAGTGATCTGAATGCCAAAGTTGGTACTCATTTTTTGTCTTTAACTTAAGCTCTCTGCTCTGTCTGACGCTGTCAATAACTCCCCACCGCTCTTACTTTTCCTTCAGTGTTTTATGCTTGCTATACATCTGTGTTTGCTCCCTAATATTAGCTTTCTTGGCTGTCTTCTCTTTTATACTCTCTCCCTAGGCAGTCTCATATTCTCCTGATTTTAATCATCTATTGGCTTCTGTTTTCTAAATTTATACATTTTGCTCAGGTTGCACATGAGTTCCAGATGCATATGTCTTCTGCCCTTAACATCTCCAGTTAGGTGTCTCTGCTCACTGTGTCTAAGACTGGGTTCATTGCCTCTTGCATTCCTTATTTTGGTTAATACTACTACTTTCCACCCAAATACTTGAGAGAATTATTTTTGCATCCTTTCCCCTCAACCATATTTTTTAGTAGGTCATCGAACCTGATACCTAAATCTCTCTCTGATCTGTTTCTTCACATTTTCATTTCTACTCATTTCTTGAATTATTCCAGAGACTTCTTAAGTAGGCTTTCTGTCAAGTTATTATTTATAGTGATTCTTCCTCTGTTTTGCTTTTTTTTTTTTCAAATTGAGATACAATTTATGTGCAGCAAAATGCACAAACTTTGAATCTACATATCAGATTTTTATGTATCAATTCACCCATGTAACCAGTACCCACACTGAGATCTAGAACACATCCAGCGCCATAGAAGACACCCTTGTACCCTTCGCACTAAGTACCATCATTCCTAGGATAACCAGATTCCAGCTTCTGTCACCACACACTCTTTAATATCTTTTAAGTCAACATTATGTCTGAGAGAATATACAGTTTATTTACCCATTTTACTGTTGATGGTGATTTGGGTTATTTTCATTTTTTGGCTGTTATGGATGGAGCTGCTTTGAACATTCATCTACATGTCTTTTAGTGGGTGGACCTAAGAAACTCATTTCTGTTGGATCAATGAATATACTCACCCCACCCGCTTCTACCTTCCCCACACCCACACCCTTAGGAATTAAACAGCTTTCGCAGATGGATACTGTCACACAATTTTCCAAAGTGATTATTCTAATTTTTAGTGCCAGTCATGTAATTGTAAGAGTTCTGATTGCTCTGTGTGCTAACTAACACTTGGTATTGTCAGTCTTTTTCATTCTGACCATATTTTTGTGAGTTGGCATCTCACTGTTGTTTCACATATCTCTAATAGGTAGTGATTTTGAGTTCCCTTTTACGTTTGTTGGATATCTTTCGTGAAGGGTCTATTTTTTTCTTATTAATGATTAGGTGTTTTTTATTCTGGATATGGGGTCTTTCCAGTCTGCTCCTATGTTAGGTCTGCTTTCATTCCCCAAATGATAACATTTTCTATAACCTGACAACTTGGAGAGAAAGAGGCCAGGTGAAAAAGAACAGAAAAGACATGGAGGAAACTTACATGAATATTACTAAGTGAAAAAAGCCAAGCTGAAAAGGCTACATATTATACAATTCCAACTATATGACAACTGGAAAAGGCAAAACAATGGAGACAGTAAAAAGATTAATGGTTGGGGCAGGGTGGGTGAACAGGTGGAGCACAGAGGATTTTTAGGGCAGTGAAATCACTGTTTGATACTATAATGGTAGGTATGTGTCATTATACATTTGTCCAAATTCATACAAGGTACACCACCAAGTGCGAACCCAAAGGTAATCTATGGACTTTGTCTGATTATGATGTGTTAATGTAAGTTAATTAGTTGTAACTAATGTAGCATTCTGGTGAATGATGTTGTGAGGCCAGGCAGTATATGGGAAATCTCTGCTATAACCCTTCAATTCTGCTGTGAAACTAAAGCTGCTCTTAAAAAAAATAAGCCTTTAAAAATACATAGTTTCCACCAACAGCCTTATATCCACAATAATATACTGGCCTAGAAGGTACTATATAAAGGAGTCACTCAGGTAAGAAAAGCAGAATAGAAGCCAAATCTTCAGATTCTGCATTAGGTATTCTTTCTACTTATCATTAAACCTACATACAGCATCGAAGGGAAAAAAAACTATACCATTCACAATTCCTGACTGCATACTAAGTTCTTAACACCAGTGTAGGTGCTAGAAATATAATAAAAACAATACAATCTTTGCTTTCATGGAATTCAAATTCTAATGGGGGGGGGAATTAAACTGCTGATTAAATTAGATAATACAGAGGAGGGCTGTCCAGAAAAAATCCAGCCATAAATGCCTCTATTTTTCATATTGTTAATACATGGCTGGATACTCTCCAGACAGCCCTCACATAAAGTGCTCAGAATAGTGACTGGCATGCAGTGTTCAATAAATATTAGCTATTATTAGCTATAAGTACTGTCTCTAAGTTTCTAGGTAATCAGCCTTATGCATATTAAAAAGCAAACCTTATTCATCTAGTTCTCTAACTATCAAGAGGTCCTTTAGTTTCTGTCCATTATGTAAAAAGATTCCGGTTTCCGAAGTAAATGTTCTTATTTTTTATCATCAGCCATCCTTCAGAGAACTACCCTCTCTCTCCAATCTATTTCTTGTGGGCCTATACAGAGGTAGACATGTCCAGAGTTCCTTACAAAGCAATCTAAATCACTGGAGAGGCAGCAATAGATGAGAAACACCCAGAAGTTCAGTTCACGTGGCTGAGCTCCATGTGGACGCTTCTAGGCCAACATTATCCTGGCTCCTATCCTTCCTGAGACCTGGCTGTCCAACTTGTCCTTCAATCTTATCCTTGCAATAAGTCTCTTTTTCTTGCTTAAAACAGCCAGAATTGGTATTGCTTAGAAAGAACCTTACCTTATATATTAGATAATGTCAGACCATTCTACAAAAAAAAAAAATGCTCACAACAAACACACCTGCCAAAATTCAACCAATTGCACATTATTAAAATGAGTGACTGCTATTTGTAAAGTATACTTCAATAAAACTGGGAGAATGAGCATTTAATTTAAAACCATAAATAGGAGTTCCCTGATGGTGTAGTGGCTTAACGCTTCGGTGTTGGCACTGTCAGCGCTGCGGCCTGGGTTCGATTCCCAGTCAGGGAGCTACCCACATAACAAAAAGCAAAAAAAATAAAAAATAAAATAAAACCATAAATAGTTTTAAACTGGATAATTTTAGTTTATTTTCACATACATTGATTTCACTATGCTCCATGACTAAAACGCTCATATAGGAAACGTATCTTAAGATGGCCCATTTTAAAGTAGTCCCATTTAAAGTCAAAGCTGCATGGATTGCAGTGATTCTAGAATAAGAGAAGTGTATTAATATCTAAAAACTATGTCCTGCTTACTAGTGCAATAAAGCTCACAACATATATAATGACCATATCTTGCTTTCAAGTTTATTGACAGCACCCTATAGTACTTTGCTTAATTATTTGTTTTGCTTATATTTCCACTCTATTTAGTCTTACTTTGTAAGCAGCCTCTATCACAGCAGGAAACCCCTTCAAAATGTAAACCTCTCTAGCTTCAGGAAAGAAATTAGGACAGCCACACTTGTTTATGTTTTACATTACAAGAATTTAAGAACTGCCTTACTTGGTTATACCATGTTCCATTCCCTAAGCAATCTCTGCAGCAGGGGATCCAAGGGGCTCTTTCCACATTAAAGAATAGGGTTGTTTTACTTGCCACCAATCTAAAAGCCTACAGCACATTCCAAAATACTTTGTCAATTTAATAAATCCATACTGGATCTATTACCCATTAGTAGACCCTAATCACCCTTGAAACATATTTTAAGTTTAGCAAAAAGAATTAAAATAGAAAGATAAATAAGGAAAAATGTACACTGAACATCCAAGTTGCATGTGTATAGGTTTATATGATAAACCCCACATATGAGAGCTGTCTGGAAAGTATCCAGCCACGTAATACGAAAAACAGACATTTATGACTGGATTTTTTCCGGACAGCGCGCGTGTATTTCCTATTCCTGCCTTATTTGCACATGAATGATTCATTTTATTTTAAATATTACAAAACTCAAGTTTTTGCTCTCACAACTTTCAGATTTAGCCACTTTATAACAGATAACCTTTTATCTAGCAACTTCCGATATGAAAATTGTTACCTCCTTCTCCAGTAAAAATCCAGCCATCTGATCCCTGATCTTCCAAATAACTAATCAAATTTACAATGGGGCTTTTAAAACTATTTTCTAAAGTATTCTACTGGACAGCCTCTGGTAGCCAGCCTAGGTAGGTATCCTACAGAGGCAGGCAACACCAAAATAAAAGTTAAACTACTTCAATTTCACTTAAATCCACTGTATCTCCCAACAGTGTCAAACGGAGTTGATATGGTTCAACTTAATGTTTTAATTCTCATTGCTTCTTCTGAGTTTAGCAAAACAAACAATATTAAGTAACTCAAGTTTCAACACAGTATCTGTGTAGAAAAGCAAAAAAAAACCCAAAAAACAGAAAAAACTAAACAAAAACCTTGCTTTGCAACATATTATAACAACATTCCAAGGTGACGGAAAGAGAAGTCACATTAGGTGGTGAACTTATTATACATCAAGTTGACAATGCACTGTAGAATTGTATGCCTGAAACCTATGTAATCCTTGCTAACAGATGTCACTCCAATAAGTCTAACAATAAAAATGAATTTAAAAAAAAATAACATTCCACCTTCCTAGACACCTTTCTTCAATTTAAAATTTAATTATCTCATGAGTTCCCATTTCTACAACAGAACCCAAAATATTTACAAGACGAAAATGAGAAAAGCTCAACATTCACCTACCCAACATTTGGCAATCCAACAATTCCAATTTTCAAGGAGGTTCCAAATCTTCCAATGATTGGAGGTGGTTTAATTCCATCACCTCCTTTTTTGGGGGGCATCTGCAATGTTAAAACAGATACATACATGAACAAAACTTTTGACTATCCCCATCAATCAAGAATACATTTCATTACACAAAATATATTACTGAATAGATTAAGAATAAAATATACTGTATATTATCAATCCAAAACTGACAGAGCTAAAGCCACTTTATTTTTCAACAAAAATATTTTTTTTAAGTTTTGTAACAGATCTGATTCTGATAGTATAAAAGCAGTCACTCCTGATAAGCCCTGGGAAGAGTGATCTAAAATTACATGGTGCCAGAAGCAAAAAATAAACTTAAAAAAATAGCTGCCAATCTTTCATCCAGACTTTTCACAAAACATTTTATTTCTTAGCGTGATATAAGGTTAAATGAATGAACATTTGGAAGCAAGAGCACTGTAAGACTCAAAGAAAATCCATTCTAGAACCACCAGCAACCAAGTCACCTACACCAAACCATCCCTCTTATCTGAACTTGTTCTTTCCCATTTCCTCCACAAGCACTATTTTTCACATAGACGAACCACAACGGTTAAGGTCTTTCCAACCTAGTCCCTCCTAACTTTGGCACTGTAGGTACGACTCATCAGTCCTCATAAGCAACCTCCGGAATCTACACTGCTTATTTCTACTTGTAAATGAATTCATGAACTCTTTTTATTTACTAGTAGAAACTTTCTCAGCTCCTGCTCACCTAACTCCAAGTTCCTCCGTGCAGAATTAATTCCACTTTACTACTGGGATCTGAATTCATGAGGACTGCTAACCTCACGTTTTATAATCTGGGAAATAAAACTAAAACTGCCCCTGTCTTCAGGAACCAATTGAACCTCCTGGGGTCACCCTAAGGCCCTGCTCATTTAGTGATAGTCCGGCCTCTGATTCCTGACCCCGAGGGCCAAGGTTCTCCCTTCTCAGGGTCTTAACTCACACCTGTTCCCACTCAATCCCCAGGCCTCAACTGCAGGAGCACAGAGCCTCTTCAGTCTTCTGGCCTCCTACCGAGGGATGGCCGGCCGCCAGCCAAAGCAGGCCCTCACCCAACATCTCTCTCTCGGACTGGCTTTCCCGAGAGCGTGCTGGGGTAAGGCGTGGGCCGCTCTCCCGACGCGCGGCCTAGTCGGACTGAGCCTCATTCATCCACACACCCCACCGCATGCTGCCCTCGCCCCATCCGCCGCCGGGCCCTAGCTTGACGCCGGCCTCAGAGCGACGGCCCGGGGCGCCGAAAATACAGCGGGGAGCGCGCCTCCAGGCTCCCTGGGGAACTCACCGTGCTCGCGGAGGGCGATGACACGGGGTCCCAGCGGCGGCGGCAGACACGTCCTGCCAGCAACGGGAGGCGGGCAAGAAGGAGGAGAGAGAGCAGGCCCGGCCCCTCCGAGGAGCAGTACGCACGACGGCGGCAGCGGCAGAACGGGGGGCGCGGGGCACCGGGCGGCACCTGCGCGCAGGCCGCGCGCCCGGCCCCGCCCCGCGCACCCGTCTCCCTTGCCCATTGGCCCGATCTGCCAGAAGCGGGACAGCTTGGGAGGAGCCGCGCCGCGCAAGGGCTGGCGGGAGCCGGAGCGAGAATAGGAGTCTGCAACCCAGCCCCGGGATCGTCTGTCTTCCGCGTTCTCAGCAGGTACAACATCTCGACCCAGGATCTCTGCTTTCTTCCCAGTGCGCGG
Source organism: Lyroderma lyra (assembly GCA_004026885.1). Lineage (NCBI taxonomy): Eukaryota > Metazoa > Chordata > Mammalia > Chiroptera > Megadermatidae > Lyroderma > Lyroderma lyra. Next base: position 100,135 of record PVJL010001487.1, on the reverse strand, counting down.
CCCACGTCGCCCGCCTGCAGCTCCACAGTTCACCCACAGGACCTCGAAGCACTCTCGGCATAACCTCCCGCCCGAGACTGGTCGCCTGAGGTCTGGTGAACAACCGCACCATTCCTTATTGACCGCCAACCGAATCCTCGGGTACCACGACTCCAGCCTACCTCCCTTTTCCTGTAACTTTCTTCAGTCAATACAGATGGTGAGAAACTGTTAAGTAAGCTTTCTTAAAGGAAAAAGCGGGTAAAGGAGGCTTAGGATCTATTCTAAGGGTTCCTTCATCGCTTTATCGTTCAGGCATTTCTCAGGCACTGGATCCCAGAATGCCTTTAATAGAACCACTTCTACCCCATCTCCCCGCCTTTCCTCTGGATAGTTAAGAACAGGGGCCTCTAGAATTTGGGAAACCTAGGTTCCAATCTGGATTCCACTACTCATTAGCTGTGTGACCTGGACAAAAGTAACCTCGCTGGGTATCAGTTTCCTCCTGGATAAAATGAGGCTATTGAGTCTCAGCTTACAAGGTTATTATGAGGAAAAAATTAGATAATATGTGTAAAACTTGTAGCTGCAGTACCCTGCACATACAGGAAAGACTCATAAATAGTAATAAAAGCTATCGTTAATATTAAGATTTCATCCCATCTCATCCACACCAGACTACAGTATGAGCTCCATCTGTGTAAGGGATTCTTTCATTTAGGTCCTGGCCTTCAGTCAGTCATCATTCAAGCATACTTGTCCAAAAAATTGTAACACTAGAAACTTCTTTTATAGGAACTCCTTATAATCATAAAATTGCCTTAAGGTATTTTTAGCCCATGGGTGTGATCTGAGGGAAATTAAAGAGCTTGTTCTTTAAATTCGGAAATTCTTAAGGACACAGACTACCTGATTCAGTTTTGGTTTTGTATTTTTCTAATATCATTCATAAATATGCACTATATGTACTTTCTCAATCTAGCTGCTTGTCACCAATACCATGAGTTTATAAAACAGGTCTCTAGGTGCACTCTAGCTACAAAACAAAGGAAAGCTAACTATCCCACATTTTGTACCCATCAATATAAATTTCTATGAATAGCTCTAACAAAGTAATTCCTAAATTGTTTACTGCTGTTTTAGCAGTGAAGTTATATAGTTGGTTTTCCCACTGCTGCTTGTGGAAACAGAGAGGAACCATTGCTTTAAAATTTCAAGAATCCCAGAGAGTCCACTCTGCCCAGCAACCAGACACTCCAATACTAATTGAAAACGTTCCCATCATGAAGTAGTAGAATCATCTTCAACTGATCATAACCTTTTTGCCAAATTTCACAGCTTCTTCAATCTCAGTATCTCTGAGATCTACCCATTCCTTTCAATAGCAGTCACCTGTTTCTCTTTGTAGCTACATTTTTCTAACTTACACTTTTGACCACCTTTAAAGTGCCTTGACAAAGAAAGTCCCACAGATCTCAGGGAGCCAGGCAGTGTCAGGAGTGGCCAGTTGCTGCTGCTAACAATTACCTAATAACAACACACCATTCCCAACTCACTGATGGAAATGTGACTCACTTGCAGTCACTGGGGGTCAATTCATGTTCACAAGAAAGAAGGTCTGATTGACCCAGTTTTAGGTAAAGTTTTACCAACAGTCCAATCAGCCTTGGCCAGGTGGGTAGGAGTCGCATAGTGATACATCCCTATGAATGACCTCTCTCTACTAATGAAACATACAGGTCTCAAAACCCTAATGGGTATCCATTATTCTTCATGATAAATGAAGAATCAGTGAGACAAACTGGGTATTAAGAGTTAACACTAAGGCCAAGCCTAAGAAAATGACTCTAAATATAGGAAAGCTTGTCCTTGAGCCTGTTGCACAAAGGGAAGTCTAGTACCTATTGGGCACAGTAATTAAATGAAGACTAAGGAAAAGAATCAGGAATGGTCTAGAATGAAAATTAAGCAAAAGATTTCTATCAGAGAAGTAATGAGAATACACCATCAGATGAGCTCAACATAACTTTGCTACTAAGGAAAGATCAATGAGCCCATGTTTTCACTGCTGTTACTAGCCTTTCAGAGTTTTTCTTTCCTTCCTAGGCTTCAGCCAGTGACAAGCAATCCAGTGAGATGACCAAAGGTCATACGGGATCTAGGGAGTGATTTGGAGTCAGTTACTTATCCCCCTGTAGAGAGTAGCTCAGTTGGAAATCCAGAGATTTAATGATCCTATACAGAAGCTAAGGGACAGGAGACAGGAAGAGCATACAGAGAGGATAGGAAGGAGAGGAGGAAAATTAGTGACATGTTCACCATGGGCTTGCAGGGCATGACTGCACGTGTTAATCAGCCTCATCCACATCTGTTAACAGGCATAACAGATAACAAAATGATGGTAATAACTACAGTAAAAGGGAAATTGAGTCCAGATAATCACTTTATGAAAGAAGGGAACAGCTAAAAAAACATAAGTACCCTAGAGGGTGGGGGAATTGCATAGATGTTGGTCAAAGGGAATGAACTTGGAGTTAAAAGATAAGTTCAGGAGACCTAATGCACAGCATTGTGATTGGACATAATACTATACAGTTGACCCTTGAACAATGCAGGCATTTGGGTGCTGACCCCTGCCCCGTGCAGTTGAAAGTCCACTATAACTTTTAACTCTCCAAAAACTTAACTACTAATAGCCTACTGTTGACCACAAGCCCTACCAATAACATAAACAGTCAAATAACACATATTTATATATTAGATGTATTATATACTGTATTACAATAAGCTAAGCTAGAGAGAAGAAAATGTTAAGAAAAGTCATAAGGAAGAGAAAATACATTTGCCCTGTTTATTGAAAAAAACTGCATATAAGCAGGCCTGCAGAATTTAAACCCGTATTCAAGGGTCAGCTGTATTACATACTTGAAAATTGCTAAAAGACTAAGTCTTGAATGTTCTCATCACAAAAAAGAAATGACAGTTGTGTAACGTGATGCAATGGTGGTAATCATATTGCAGTATACAGGTGTATCAAATCAACACATTGTATACCTTAAACTTATGTAATGCTATTATATATAACCATACATCTCAATTAAAAAAACAAGTATCCTACAGTTATTGAATAGCATGTTGCCTGTATCAGATTTTTTTCTTTCTCTACATTAAGTTTTCTATCATATCCTATCCAGTGTCCAGAAAATAGTTGCATATTTAGAATATCTTATTCTTTACTTTTTATTTTTTCATATATTAATAAAATTATTTTCTTGAATATGTACTCTATGCCAGGCATTGCCCCAGGCTTTGGAGAAGTAAAGAACAAGATAAGTATGTGTCTGGCCTCCAAGGAACTTACAGTCAAATAACTAAGAACATGGTAAAAAATCTATAGGATACCTAAGTACTTTGATTACAATTTGAAGATTTACCATTAATCCCCTTGACTTTCACTTACTTTCAGGACTTCTGATGTTATGTACTACTTCATTACCAGCAGTAATCAGACCCTGTCAGGCACCATAGTTTCAGTTTTTATTCTCCTATTCGACAGATGGTGATTTTGAATTTTTGAAATTTGACCATAAGTTACCTATGAAGTAAAATAAGTTTAATCAGTTGCTCTCAATTCTGGAATTGCTCGTAGTATTTGAAAGAATGCTGATTGATTAAAGAGTCCAGTTGACATTGCAGAAACTTCTAGAATGTTATCTAATCTCTATTGTAATTCATGGATATTTAGAAATTCTTAAAAGAAAATTTTACATGCTGTTTTCCCAGAAATAATACAAAAAGCATATGCTAATCTAGAAAAGCAAATATGTCATTAATATATTAGGTAGGATGATTTCAACTGCAAATAATAGAAATTCTGATTCATTGGAAATTTATCCTATGCAACAAAGTCCAGAAAGGGAGAAGTTCAGGATTGAGAGATTCTATAGCTCAACACTATTTTCAAGGATCCTAGTTCTTTCCATATCAAGGCTCTTGTCTTCTCCAAGCTTCCTCTGGTTTTATCCTCACGCTAACAGCAAGAAAACTACTACTGCAGTTCTAGGCTCCACATCCAGAAATGGCAATATTTAGAAGCATAGAAGGAGTGGGGACCATCTCTTCCTGTAACTCCCTTAAAAAGCAGGAAACATGTCCTACAAACCCTACAGCAGATTTCTTCCACTGGGCAAAAGTGGGTCTCATACTTGTATCTGAACCAAACATTGGCAGGGAAAATGGGGTTACCCTGAGACCATTCAGCCTGCCCTTAGGGCTGGAGGAGAGATCAGCTTCCCCTGGGGCACATGGCCATGTGGGATATGGATAGGTAGCTGAGTAAAGTCAAGGTTGTATAAGAAAAGGACACCAGCTGTGTCCACTACACTTCCTGAACTCCTTTTTCAAAATAAGAGCTTGAGCTGAGTGTGATAATTCTGAAAGAAGTCAGTGGCATTGGTAGTCATCTGATGGAATGTACGTTAACGACAGCATGGTAAGTGTTGGCACACCCAGATCCTGCAAAAACACTGAAGAAAACTGATCATCTAATAAGACTTAATGGTGTTATAAAATGAAAGCATGTGAAAATAATATGTTTATTAACCTTTACAGGATTCTGAAATTTTCAGTCATGGACAGGGAAGATTACTTATTAAAATGTGTCACAAGGGTCCTGTCAATTGAACTGGAAATCATGGAATCTTGCACATAGGCCTTAGTCACCAAACTCACAGCCTCTCCATTTACCACCAGCTCAGCCTAATACTTCACCTTCATTGTAGTTTTGAACCTGTGTTGTTCATTTCAAAGAATATTTGTACTAGTCATGATAGGCTAGATTATAATACAATAGCAGACAACTCCAAAATTTCAGGGGGTTTACAGGATAAAAGTACTTTTCTTACATTAAGACCACTGGAGATCTGCCAGCTGTCCATGGGCTGCCTTGGCCCTTTTGGGTCACTTCAGTCTCAATACTTGCATATAAAAGTGCTCCCCTCTTCTCCAAGTGACATTTCATTGGCCAAGTTAAGTCACATGGACATGTTTCATTTCAAGGGGTAGGGAATCCTTTAACCCAGAAGTTGAAGCTAATTAAATATCAGTAAATAATGATAATGCTTGACACAATATTCACAATAGATTCACAAATAGATTCTATGAAGGACATTCTTTCAAAATTAATTTGCTGTTGTCACATAACGTACATCGTCGAGGCTGTCCTTCTTTCTAAGGTGATTCTTATGAAGAAGCCATAACTAATCTTACTTTGGTGGTGCCTACTTATCCCGTGACCCCTTCATTCTAAGAAAGATCCATTCCCCTCAAGCTACTGAGGGGGTATGCCTACGTCTTCCTGTTCATAGCACATGAACTCTCTAGCAACACCTGCTTGGACTTGAGATGGGTGAAAACCTGACCCAAGCTGGACAATCAAGGCTCTATCTTAAGAAGTTGGACTTAGAACATAGCAATAAATACTGTCAACTGCTTAAAGGGAACATAGAGTCAGGACTGCAGACACTGTTGACAGGTATAAATAAAGCTCTTCTAAAGAAAAAGAGGCAGGGAAAAGGGTTGTGTAATTAACCATGTGGTCCTTTAGTCACAGGCTCTGACCTTCCAGTTGCTGTCTAGCCCTCCTAAAGCGCTGTATGTTTTCTGACCTTGGAATCTGTGAGATAATCTTGTGTTTTACCAAGATCTTCCATTTTCTGTTTACATTGGTTTGCAGTGGGTTTCTGTGTTTTAGGAAAATAATGGTTGCAATAGCCAAAACACAGAATTTTTACTACCATTTACTACATTAGGGACACACTGATCCAATGTTCCACTTGCCTGTGTTTTTAAAAAATAAGACATTTTCTGGAGTGTGTTCCGTGAAGCAGTGATGCTCCATGCTGTTCTGTAGAACAAGGGATCTAGGATTAGGAAGGGCTGCATTCTGCATCCCCTTTCGGGAGACTGTACTAATTAATATACATGAGTATATGTAAGGGTCTGAGAAGTTCTGCAATAAAGAAACCTGTTGAATCTCTTTAACCTGGTATTACCAAATATGTACATAATTGTTCACATAATACATATTAAAAATCTCTTGGAGCATGTGCTCTGTAGAGAACAACTCTTTGAAAGTTGCTATAAAATGGTAATTTAGGAGTACTTTTTGTGGGAGTGTAAATCTGTTAAAGAGTTCTCTCTTCCCTTGTTTGTTAACAACTACAAAAGACAAAAATAAGTATTTAACAAGGAAAAAAAGGGAGTACCAACCCTAAGGAAAGCATTGCTCCCACCAGATGTCTCACTACCAGGATGAAGTTTAGAATTACAAGACTCTTGTGCTTCATTTTACTCTGTATGAGAAAATGCCTTTTCAGATGAAGCAAAAGATCGCCAAAGACTGGGATTAAGCATGTCACTTTTCTTGATTGATCCTGGAAAATCATCGAGGAATTTCCCTCCAGAAACTACCTTTTGGATACTATGACTGACAGCTGATAGGAGAACCCCAGATTGGGATAGCCACTTTTTCATATTACCCCTGTGCCTCATACTAATTAGGACTAAGAAGACTGCAATGCTTTGGCTTCCTGGCTAACTGAAGCAGTAACAGCTCAAATTGGTGCTCCTTTACAGTAGAGCTAGATTACACAAAATGACCTAAGAATCAACAGAAGAAGTAGGACTCGATTCACTATCATCTTCAAGATCAAATGATTTCTTTCCTCTGCTTCTGTTTGTCCTAAGAGATATTTAGGATGAGAAAATAAAGATGATTATTAAACCCCTATTGTGTGCCAGATACTGTGTTACATTTGGGACCTAATTTACTAACTCTCTTTGTATTTTTATACCTCTTATACAGCTAAGGATATGAGGTCCATAAGAGGTTAGGCAATGTTATTACAGTCTTATTGTTAGTAGTTAATTGGGCTATTTAAAAATAAATTCCATCTGACTCCAGAGTTATTGTACTTTCTATTCAAATATGCTTGTCTCACAACAACCAAATGATGTTTTACACATAGTAAATTATATAGTTTATCTAACAGTATAAAGAAGACGGGTGTGTGTGTGTTAATAAATGTTCTTTCCTAGAACAAAAGATTGACTCAAGTATTTCATGTAAAAAAAAAAAATTGACCTCAAAGGGAACTTCTGGCTAGGATTTCTTTTTTTAATCATGACTTTCAGTTCAATAAGTAGGACTATTAATAAGTAGGACTATTGGAAGACATATTCAGTATATCTATAGGCTTTGCTATTCAAGGACAAACAGTGTTCATGACATGACCAGCATTATCAAATTGAGGCAGTGTTTGAAACATTTTGTCATGGAATAGTTTATCAGGGAACCCTGGATGAATTGCTGTGAAATCATTGGTGAACTATTACATAATGCATACAGGTAGGAAGATGTGTTTCTTCCCATTTCATCTGTCTTTTCATTTCAGTTCTTATTACTGCTTGAAGGAAAGTATTTTCCAATGATGCTTATAAAGAACATTGTCTGACAGAGTACCAAGAAGAGAATTTTAAAGCAAATGAACTTAACTGTATATCAAGTTGGTGATATAACCACAGAAAGAACTATTTTAAGTTTTTTTAGAACATAAGATTTTGACTATATAGTTTTAGAAATATGTATTCCAAGGACAAAAAGATGGGCAAATTTTAAATTTAATGTGATAGTCTAATGATTAGTAAAAAATATTGGGATCATTTTGAAACTTTTATGGATATTAATAGAGCAAATAATTATGTGTTAGTATCCAAAATTTTACATGCAAAAGATGAAACATACAAATAGAAAAAGGAGTAGAAGCCTATAGTGGTTTTTTTTTCCTGAAAATTCTTAAAAGCAATGATAACCCAGTCCCAATGAACAGCCCTGGCACCCAGATTATATAATGCCATTTTTAAGATGGCTGGTTCCAGGTCTGGGACAGAAAATGTACAAAATGAGCCTAGGATGTCTTCTACCTGAAAGCAAGGAAGTTATCAAATACTCTTGGGGTCCTATCAAAATGACACAAAATATGGAACAGTTAAACATCCAAAAAAAAATTTACTGCAACTGCTTAAAACACATGGAATGGATAAAATCCACAAGTTCATGATGATAAGAAAAAGAGAAAGAAAGCTAATTAATTAAATACACAGAAGTCACTTGTTACCAGCAGAAGTAGCTAGGGCAGCGTGTTAGTTTGCAAGAGTTGGCATAACCAAGTACCACAGACTGGGTGGCTTGCATAACAGACACTTATTTTCTCATAATTGTGGATGCCGAAAGTCCAAGGTCATGATGTCGCTGGGGTTGGTTTCTTCTGAGGCCTCTTTCCTCAGCTTGCAGATGGCCACTTCCTCCCATTGTCTTCACATGGCTTCCCTCTGTGTACATCTGTGTCTACATTTCTTCTAAGGACACCAGTAATACCGGATTAGGGACCACACTAATGACCACATTTTAACTTAATTACCTTTTTTTAAACACAGATACTAGGGGTTAGGACTTCAACATATGAGTTTGGAGAGGAGGCGACAAAATTTAGTGACGACAGGCAATAACCAAGTCCTTACTTTGGAAATTAGAAATTAAAGGAAAAGGAAAACAAATTTATTCTGCCCGTTCTATACAAACTGTTTATTTAGAATCACTAAATGTCCCTCATTGAGGAGGGAAATCCAGTTAACAAATGTAAACAGAAGGATAGAATTACAAAAACCACTATTCTGTGGTTTAAGCACTGCTCATCACTGGATGATAAAACTATTAGGAGAAAAGTTCATAGCTCACCTTTCAATGTAAAGACTAAGCTGTTATGACTTGAATCTACCAATCAATTTAGCATCACTAAAAGCAGGACAACCAGACAATATATGCCTCCTGAATGATGCAACATAATTTACGCGGCAAAAGGATATTCTTGCTAAACAAGTTAAAACTGAATCTAATTGAAACTTAATTTTAACTTCTGATTTACAGGAAACACAGTGGATAGGAGAACAAGTTAAATTACACTATGAGGAAACAGTTATCAAATCCAGAACATAAGCCATTCTGCATGGTAACTGACCTAATTTTGTCAACAAGTCAAATGGATGGGAAAATGAAAAAGAGAGACCACTATTCTAGATTTATAACAAAAAAGACTTCAGAGTCACAAAAACAAAATGGAATGTGTTGGCCTTGTTTTAATCCTGATTCGAACAAACCAATCATTAAAACATATTTTGGAGAGGGGAGGGAGATGGGGGAGAAGGGACAGAGATACAAATATGTGATGGTGGAGAGAGATCTGACTCTGGGTGATGAACACAGAACACAACACAGAAGATGTAATGTAGAATTGTACACATGGAACCTATGTTATTTTTACTACTCAATGTCACCCCAATACATTTAACAATAAAGTTAAAAGATTTTAAAAATAAAGTGTTTTAGAGATAATCAGAAAATTTTTTATAATTATCATTTAGATGATATTAAGGAAGTATTGTCAACTGTTAGGTGTGATAATATTAAAATGTTTTTTAAGTTTTTATTTTTTGGATATAAAGTATTTAGGGGTAAAATAATGTCATAAACGTTCTTTTAGTAAAGAAGGAAAGGCAAAGGAAGGGAAAGAGGGGGAAATAAACTATAGATATGGCCAAATGGTGGTAATTGTTGAAACTACCAGCAGCAGCACTATTTGAGAAGTGATTGGAAATATTCATTCTTGGACCCACCCATAATCACTGGGTCAGAAACTGAGGGCAAGGCCAGCAAATCTTAAAGTTTAACAGACCCTCCAGGTGATTCTGATGCCACTGAAGTTTGAGAACACTGTGCTAGACAAAAGCATTTCTGAGAATTTTAAGTGTTGACAACTTTTTAGCATGTTTGAAAACTATCATTATAAAAAAAATTTTTTGGAAACTATTTGTATTTGTGATAGTCTGAAGGAGTATAAATGTTAACTACCTCCAGCGGTTCATCATCCATAGCATAAATAACCTTACGAAGTGAATTATATGGCATGTGAATTCTCTCTCAATAAAGCTGTTTAAAAGAATGTAAGAATGTTTTTCTGTGGTTCTCCTCGAAGGTGCTTTTCTAAGACTTGATTTGTTTTTGGTTTTTTTTTTTCTCTAAGGCAGAAAGGCTTCCGTTTCATTCTCTCCTTTAACAAGCATCTACTGAACCTAATGCTGTGCCAGGAACTCTGCTGAGAGACAGGAAGATAAAATGGATAAAATGCAATTGCTTCTCTCAATAGTTCTGTGGCATAATGGGCAAAAGAGACAAAGGGATCACAGTATAGTAAGTGAGGGTAAACTGGAGTGAGTAAATGCAGTTTGGCACCAAAACTGACAAGTGGAGGCCTTACTGGAGTGGGGGACACTTGGCTGAATTGTAAGAACTAGAGTTAAATGAGATGGGGAGCAAGTCTCAGAAATGCAAGAACACAGCTCACAAAGTCACCAATAAATAGCTTGCAAGTGACTAGGGCAGGATAAGGGGTTCATGGTGGCAGAGACAAGATCCTAAAGGGACCTGCCTGTCAGACTTCTCACCACTGCTGTCTCCATCAATATTTCTGTGAATGTATACAATTACAGTGTAGTAGAGTCCCTACCAACTGGAAAAATAACCCCAAGCAGAGCCAGACTACGAAACTGTAAAAGTCTAGAGCAAGCAAATAAAAGGAATGATTTTGCCTAAAACCATTGCTCACATTTATATAAAACTATACTGCTAAAGTAAATGCTCAGAGACCCCTTTGTATGGAATTGTAAGGTAAATATAACTACCCAATTATTTGTGAATAAACTGAAATATGCCATCTTGGGAAAGTATAGAAATGTCACTATTCTTTATGCACAAATTCCTTCTGAGATGTGGGACTTTGAAGTAGATATTTCATGCTGCTTAAAAATTTTCTAATGTTAATCTTCTAATCCACATTATTTTTTTTAGTAAAAATACAAGAATGTTGTACTTTTCAAATATAACTATCTTCTGTTGCAGGTTATATTTAAGCCACAAATATTAACTTTAAAGGAAGTGTAATATAATGAATAGATTTTTGTCAGCTGGTCTGACAGCATTAAACCAACCAAAGTATTTCATAAGTTATGAGAACAAAAGATATTTCCCTAGAAATATAATAGAAATTTATTACCAAAATAATGAATCTATCTTCCTGTTATTTGAATAATACTTGCTAAAAGAATAAGTTCAATAAAAGTCTATTAATTGAGACACGAATAAAGCAAGGATTTGGTTATATCTACATTAGCATTGTATATAAAATAAGAATTTGCTAATACTTAATATAAACAAGGCTTCTAGAGTAATACTCTCTAAAATCACAAATCATTTTTCTCTGTGTTAAACTTAAAGCTTTCCTGTTACTATAAAATATTGGTGAATGTCATAGTATACTAAAAAGAACACAAGCCTTGAAGCCAGATAATCGAGACCTGAATTCTGGTATTAGCACTTACTAGCTAGCTAGCTATGTCACTTGAATTAATTTATTTGTTTCAGACTGTTTCTTGATCTTACCACCATCTTCTTCACAAAGGTTTTGTAAAGGTTAACAAAAATGGTCTGCACAGCAACAAGCAGTCTACCTGGCACAAGAGGAGAACATTCTACAGATATTATTAGTTCTCTTCCCTTACAGTCTTCCATGCAACCAAAACATAGTGGCTTAATACAATAATTTAGTGTTTCTCACATTTCCGTGAATTTTCTGGGTAGTTCTTCTGCTTCAAATGGCATCACCTAGGCACTTGGATTGCTAGAAGATCCTGAATGACCCTACTCATTTGGCTGGCATTTGGTGCTTGTCAGCTGGGGTTGTTGGTTAGAGCACCTCGGTTCTTCTCTGTATGACCTTTCCGTGTATTATAGCTCAGGCATCTCACCACACAGCGGCTGGGTTCCAAGCAGGATCATTTCAGGAGCAATATGAAGTAGAATTTGCCAGTTCTCTGAGTGTCTAGGTTTGGAAGACCTAGAATGTCACTTTGTCCACATTCTTGGTCAAAGCCAGTCTGGATTGAAGGAAAGGGAAATAAGCTCCATCTCTGAATGTGAAGAGTGGCAAGTATACAAGTAGGGAAGATATTTGGAGAGACAGTCTTTGGAGACTAGCCTAGTGGATGGCGTGCCTTTTTCATGCCACCACATGGACTCCTGCCTTGACTCAGGCTCATAATGTTGAAACCAAGTTTCATCTCCAGTGACAATTCAATTTAAAACTTCATCTTGTTGTCTCTGCAGAGGTCCAAAAACTGTCATGAATACTTGACACGCCATTTTTTAAGTGGTGTGAGCATTCTCAGTACCCATCTTGCACTGAGTTTTGACATCCTTAAATGTGGATGGGGAATATTAAAAATGGTTGTAAGTGATACTCCAACCATTTCTGCAAGCTGCTTGTTATTGAATCTGGCATCTTCCACTACAAACTTTCAACTTTTTTGACAATGGCTGAGGAAGTGGCCTCAACAGGGCGTCCTGGACAGAGATCATCTTCAATCGACTCTCTGCCTTGCTTGAAAAGGCTATACCACTTGTAAACCATGGACTCCCCAGGGCAACAGCTCCTATAAACCACTAACATCTCTTCCAAAATGGTTTGAGATGTTTTCCCTTGTTTTAGGAGAAATTTAATAACGACGTGAAATTCAATTTTATCACACTTGGGGTTTTCTTCACGTTCAATGTGCTTCTTCAGCGATATCTGAAAGAACATGAATACTAGTAAGCTGAAATTTGGCACATATACTAATATGTGACACAAACTGTGTACTAAGTACTCCCACTTCTCCGATAACCACCCTGGTCCGTGAATTTCTTGACCACCCCCATATCTGCCCCACCTGCATCCAACAATACAATGGTGAAAGGGGACAGGATTACCACAACAGACACTCCATCCAAAGAGGGGGTGGGGGGATGGGAGGCACATAGCAGTCACCGAACCATAGCAAGTTTGAAATTAGGCCAAGCACATATTATCACCCTTCCCCACTCTGAGATCAGCTTGATTAAGGCCTAGTTCTGCTTGCTGAGCATAGTTCTCTCAGATTCTCTAGGCCCTTGGCTCTGCCCTCTGAGCCATTTCTTTATTTTCCATATGACCTGGCCTATATTTGCAACTGAGTGGCTTTCTGTACTTGCTTCTTGCCCAGAAAATTTGGGGGTCTTGGAGGCCCCTATCATTTTTAAACTTTCCTTGTCCCTTCAGGCCATGCTTGTATAATTCCTTTTTTAAAAACTTGGTGGGTTTCCATTATATCAAATTATAACCTCCATTAGATAAAAAGCCACACCCACACATCTTGTTGAGACAGGCCACCTCTGTCTTGGATTTAGAGTCAGATGCTGTGGGATAAACTCCTTAAAGATTCTCAAAAGACCTTCTGCCTAACAAAGAAAATCCAAACTGTATGCACTTAAAATTCCTAGAAGCCCTACTGTCTAGCTGGCAGCAGGTTGGATTTTATCTTTGCCAGCAAAATCTTGGCTTGGACACTATATTCACATTTTATCCTATGCAGCTAAAAGAAACCAATTGATACTTGCAACATTCTGCTGGCAAATCTCCTTAGCCATATTCAAAAATTCATTAGGTATGTTTTCTATCTTGTGTATATTACCAGTCAACAGGGTTGACAAAACCACTAGAGGCAAACAGGGATTGCCTTGTCTCCAGTATTCAATAACAATTATGTCACTATCCTTCCACTTTCATTCATAGCCTCCTCAAGACCTTTCTAGCCTCTGCCCTCCAGCTGGTCCCAAAGCCACTACCACATGTTTCTAGGTTTTTGTTGCACGAGCACCATACTTCCAGATTCCAATTTCTGTCTGGGTTATGTATGGTTATATAAAAAAACATCCCAAAACTTACTGACTTACAATGGTTGCAGTCATAGTGATTGGGTCTGGAGCATACAAATGCTTCTTTACTCATATGTCTGGTGCCTCGGTTCTTTTCCTTGTGGCCTCTTTCCAGCATAGTCTGCACTTCTCACCTGATGGCTAGGGTTCCATGATGCAAGAGGTAGTGCCATCCTTTAAAGGCCTGAACTTGCAAGTCCCAGAAAGCTTCTTCTTTTGTGTTTTATTGGGCAAAGCAAGCCACAGGGCCAGCTCAGATTGAAGGGAAAGGATAATAAAATCCATATTACTAAAGGTTTGTGTCCCACCCCCGCCTTCATATGTTGAAACCTAATCCCAATGTGATAGTATTAGGAGGTGGGGCCTTTGGGAGGTGATAGGTCATATGGATGGACCCCTCATGAATGAGTTTTTTGCCCTTATAAAAAGAGGCCAGAACGCTAGCTCACTCCCCTCCTGCCATGTGAGGATTGACAAAAAGTTGGCCACCTGTCATTATTAATACAGCCTGGAAGAGGGCTGTTACCAGAACCCAAACATGCTGGCATCCTGATCTCAGACTTCCAGCCCCTAGAATTGTTAAAAGAAAAAAAATCTGTTGTTTAAGCCAGCCAGTTTATACAGCTTTTTTGTTTGTTTGGGTTTTTTTGGTATGTGGGTAGCTCCCTGACTGGGAATCGAACCCAGACCGCAGCACTGACAGCGCCAGCGCCGAAGCCTTAAGCCACTACACCATCAGGGAGCTCCCAGTTTATACAGTTTTAACAGCAGCCCAAGTTGACTAAGACAACGCCACTTCTAAAAATGAAGAACAAAATGTACATTCAAGAGGAGAGGAATTGTTAGGAGCTAACTCGAGCCCTCAGTTTTACCACAACAGTTAAGTTTAGAGCTGCCTTATTTGGGGTAAATTGCAGGAAGTCTGAGTTCTGATTCTACTCACGTGTTGGTGCGCATAAGTGTCAGGGAAGATCGCTGACTAGACCTAGCATAACCTCCATCCCTGTTGGCAGGTTATCAAAAAATGTGAGACCAGACATTAGAAAATTGCAGTTTCCTCTCCCTTTTTCTCTTTCCTTCCTTCCATCTTTTTTTTTTTTTTTTTAATTTTAGGAGGCTATGAATACATTTCATTGATCTTCGTAAAGAAGAAAATCTTGCTTCTTAGCCAAGTTAATATCTCCTTTGCCCCAATCACCTACTTTGCTTGAATTATAAAATATCTCAACCATCATTAACCAGTTCTTTCAATGTAGTATAAGAGAGTTTGTCAAGCAGTATTCTTATTAGCAGTCAACGCCACTCCTGGCTGTTTGACTTACAGACTGTGGACCCAGTTTCACCCTTAAGGGTTTGGCCTGTGTAGTGAGACTTTTCAAATAGTGAGCATAATTAAGAAATGTATAATGTATGTAGGAATCTTAAATTCATACAAAAAGGAAATATGACGAACTGATTAAAAGATAAGTTTGACTTCATTTTTTAAACTCTTAAATCTGATAACTCTAGATCTTAGGGTGAAAGACAAGTATAACAAGGCAAAATAAACTAGCTATGGGGGCATTAAATTGGAACAAATACCTTCTTTCTGTGTAACATGCCCAATGTGTCAAATAGACCTTACTTTAATCTCTAGTAGCTTTATTTACTTTATTCTTTTATTGAGATATAGTTCACATACCATAAAATTCACCTTTTTAAGATGTACAACTCAGTGTTTTCTTTAGTATAGTCACAATGTGCAAATTACCACTATAATTCGAGAACATTTCCATCACCCAAAAAAGAAGCCCTATACCCATTAGCAGTCACTCCTCATCCCCTGTGCTCCCAGCTGCTGGAAACCACTTGTATTCCCTCTGTCTCTATAGATTTGCATATTCTGGACATTTCAAATAGATAATCATATAATGTCTGGCTCTTTGTGTCTGGTTTCTTTCACTTAAGCATAATGTTTTCAAGGCTTATCCAAGATGTACCATGTATCAGTGTTTCATTTCTTTTTATTGCCAATATCAATTCAGTTATAATGGATATTATAATAATTATAATATTATAATGGATAATAACACATTTTATTTATTCATTCACCAGTTAATAGACAATTGGGTTGTTTTCACTTCTTGGCTATTGTGAATAAGGCTATGAACATTTGTGTACGGCTATATTCACTTTAAACCAAAGATTCCTATAGAATATCCAAATAAACAAGGTTAATGCTTTTTTTTTTTTTTTTTTAGTTTTTATTGTAATATTATGGACCATTTTTTGGAAAAGAAAGCTGTCTAAAAGAAAATGATTTCTGGAGGGAGAAATTAGGGCAATAATGAATAGTTAGATAAAGTGTAGATTGTGAAGTTACAAATTACAGGTCCACTCTACTAATCAAATGCATAACCCCAGGAGGATGACAAGAACATAAAAGAGAATTCAAGCTGTTTTCAGGGGTAGGGGGATTTATATAACAAAACTTAAATGAAAGTTCTCTGGTTTTAAGATTTACAGGAAGTATAACCAAATAAAATGCCTTATTATGAAGATTTAGGCAAAGAATTCTTTCTAGCTAGTTATTTAACATTGCAAGAGGCTGAGCGCTTACCTCTCCTGCCCTGTTTCTTGTTTTGAGGAGGTTTTTGCTTTTTTCGTATAATTAATGGTCCCCAGATGTACTTGCTTTTTAGAGCTCTATCTTTCTACTTTCATCTTCTTTAGGAAACAGAGGTTTCCAATACTTCCCCAAGCCCAAGGTTTAGAAAAAGACCAAATAATAGAGCCATATTGATATCATTTTTAGGAAAATTTCCTTTTAGGTGTAATGTCACACTCTGCTGTGTAACCTAGCACATTATCTCCACCTATTAATACTGACATTAGGACCTGGTCACTACCTGAAATCTTCCTCTTGAAATCTTCCTCTGAAATCTTTAATCAGAAACTTGGTTGTTTTCACCACCATGTTCTATGCTTCTGCACTTCCCATGTTCTCTCTGTCATTAAACCTGCAGCTTTTCAGCCTGAGCTCTACCTCAAGAGTCTCATGAGACGTTTGTCAGCCATGTAGCCTTCTCCTGGCTTCTTATTTTTCCCTTTTGCCTGGATTCCAAACCATCAGCCACTTTCTCACCAGCCTCCTTAATTCCCTCAGCCTGGGACTTGGGCCTCATCAACTCTGTCAGCTGATCAAACATAAATCAACCCAGTTTAATCTCTCGGTTCCAGGACTCCTCCTCAGGCCTCCCTACACTCGTATGAGAGCCTTACCTTGCTGGGTTTTCAGCATGGCTCAGAAATTGTTTTATTTCTTTCTTTTCACAGGAAGGAAATGGAACAAACCCTTACTATTCTCCTCAAGTTCCAGATGTTATCCACCATTCTCTCTGCAGAAGTAAATACAAAAACTAAAAAGGGTATGAGGCAGGGATTCCCCACCATCTGTAAACCTGAATCTTTCTTAATCCTTACATGTTTCCTCTTTTCTTCACTGATCTCCTTCTCTGTTCCTTTTGCACCCCTTTGGCTTTCTTCAAGACCTTATTCTGTCAACTGCCTCATTTATAGTGTTGGGTTCTTCCACACCGTCTCCTCCCATGCAGTCTTTCTACCCTAAAAATTCTCTCCTCCTAGTTTTTCCCATCTCTCTGGATTCACCCTTAACTGCCTAATTCATTTCCCTGCCTTCAAATACTTTCCCCTTCCACAATTCAATCCCCAGTGCAGACAGAGCATTCGGGAACACAGATTTGGTTGTGCTATTTCCATAATTTACAAGTTGCCATGGCTTCTAATAGTCTCCAGGTTAAAATCCAAACTCCCCAGTTTGGTAGACGGACCCTTCATTCTGTGAGCCCCATCCACCTCTCCAACCCCATCTCCTTCCACTCTCCAAGGAACACATTAGAGCACTCACTCAGTGAGCATCATATACTTTTATGTCTTCATGCCCCTGCCTAGAATGCTCTCTGTTTGGAATGAATTGTGTCCCCTCACCTAAATTCATATGCTGAAATTCTAACCTACAATACCTCAGAATTGACTGCATTTGGAGAGAAGGCCTTTAAAGAGGTGATGAAGGTAAAATAAAATCACTAGTGTCCATATAGGAAGAGGAGATTAGGACACAGGTATAGAGGGATGACCACATGAAGATATGGAAAGATGGTTACTTACAAGCCAAAGAGAGAGGCCGTCAGGAGAAACCAACCCTCCCGATACCTTGATCTAAGACTCCTAACCTCCAGAACTGTGAGGAAATAAATTTCTGTTTAAGCCACTCAGTGGTACAACCCAAGCAAACTACTGCACTCCCCATGTACTCCTCTAGAATCTCCCTCTAAATACTTCTATTTAGGCCATCTGTTGCCTCCTTCAAACTTTGTGACTCCCATCTCCTCTCTAAGACCCTTTTCCTATTAACTCAGAGCCCCTCCTACCTTGAGCTCTATTCTTCCAGGGGGCCCTGAACTACACACAGGCTCCACTACATTATCACTGTTAACAGTCATCAAGGTTCTATATGCCTCAGTTGCTTCTTTAACCCGGAAGCAGTGAAAGTAACATCTGTATTACTCTGTGATCAGACTGTCCCTGGACACCACATACTAGGAACATGTATTTATTTTCCTGATAGCAACAACAATAGCCTTAGAAATCATCATAATTTCACATCCATATGAAATGTTCTCAGTATATTCTAGTTGGGTTAACCAGACGTACTATTTGAAATGGGACAGAAAACAAAGGTACTGACCTGTTTCCAACAGTACGTATGGTCAGCCTACTGACACCTTGAATTTAGCCCAGTGAGACTAGGCTGACCACACGTACCATTTGAAAGAGGACACACCGTTGTTTTCTCTCCCATTTCAAATGGTGCACCTGTTCAGCCTAATTTTAATAGACCAACAACCTGATGTGATCTGAAAATGTATTGTGTCATACAGATACTCATTAAAGATGTTTCTTTTTATTTTAAAGTTTCTTATAATGCACAAGTAATAACATTTATTTATTTTTACTTTTCATGACATTTTAATAATTTCTAACATTGAGCTTTTCAGATCTTAGATGCCTCCTACGTGTTTTTAAGCATAGTGGTAAAGGACATGAGGAATTTTTACATAGGAAACAGATCTTTGTAGAGTGTTGCTTTTTAAAGACACCCCAAAATAAAGAGTAGTCCTCTAAGGTGTGAAATAGGTTACAACCTTTGCCAGACCAGCTGGAATTCTTACAAGACTACAAAAGGCACTGTCCTTTAAAGATAGCACTTTCTACGGTAACGATGGAGACAGAATCTGGCTGCATGCTATCCGAGGTCAGAGGAGTAGAGAGAAAGGACCGGTGACATGTGTCTGTAGCCTCACTCATTAGAGCCAGAAAGAGCATCTTAGACAGGCAGACAACAAAAGAGATGACAGGAAGATCACCTCTACCGTGATGAAGGCATTGGGAGAATGATGTGCTTGCCATGCAGTCTGAGGTGGGAGTCATCCACTAAGGCTTCGCTTCAAGCACTTTTCAGGGTGATCGTATGGCTACCCAGCTTTCTCTTGACTCAGTTCTAACATTTTAAAGGAAATAAGAATTTGGTACACACTTCAGCTGCAGAATATAAAGGCAGAAATTGTATTTTGTAGGCAGAAGATAACACCTCCAAAAATCTAGTCTCAAAAAAACAAACCAAAAAAAGACAGCCCAGGGAATTATGGAGGAAGAGCTGCCACAGGTAATAATGCATGGGAGACTCCAGTCTCATTTTCATTGCTGCAAAATGCCCTGCAGCAATAAAGGAAGACAGTCCCATTTTTTGGCCAATACCTTCTTCACTTACTGCTTAAGTCACTGTCCTCGACTTCTAGCAAAAAACACAGTCTAGATCGAATCTGGTCCTGTTTGCACTAGACCTGTTTCCTTGTCTATTTCTGACTTTGCCTTCTCCATCTTCCACCTGATATGAACTGTAATATTGTATAAATATAGAGGAGGACAGTGACTTGCGCAAGAGGAGAAGTCACAGGCCAAGAAATGAACGGCCTTCCTTATTGCTCCAGGGCTGTCTTAACAGCAGTGGGAGTGAACTCGTAGGACAGTGCTCCTTCCCTTAGAGGTTGGCAGTGTCAGATTTCTCTCTTCCCCATCCTCTCCCACTCTCGCTCACCATGAAGCTACCTTAGCTCAAGTGCTGTGAATTACCACTTTAACCTCTAATTGCCAGAGGCCTAGTAGCCAATTTTTAGGTGTGAGGAAAAGCAAAGGAACCCAACTGGTACTACCCACCAACCTCTTCTATTATCTTCTGTTCTGCACATTTTTCTGTCCTGTTGGTCATTTTGTGTTGTGTATATGGACAAGACCCTGGACTCCAAACATGTTTAAAGTTTTGGTTGGCTGTATTCCCCTTTTGTTGTGCCATTTCCCCTCATTGCTGCCCTTGTTGGAGGTTCCTGGTGGTTAGGAAGAGCGACTAGTCTCATTGTGACATTCAAACGAGGTGAGGAATGTGAAAGTTCTCTGTGAACTCTAAATCGTTATGCAAATATTAACAGTCATTTTCATTGCTATTGTTCTAACATTTCAGATACACTGAGAAAAGTGTTCTGCAACTTATTTATTTCTTCACTCATTCATTTATTCAGTTAACAAATTGTTGACCTTGGAGATACAGAGGTAAATAAATAAACAAAATAGCTACCATTTCTTCACTTTTACTTTGTCCAAAACTTAAAAAACTGTTTAAATACTTTACATAATTTATCTCATTTTCACAAAAATTCTGTGAGGTAGTTATTATTATTCCCATTTGCATATGAGAAACTTGTGGCTCTTATATAGCCCAAGATTTCATAACTTTTAAGTGGCAGAACTCCCTCTAAGTCCAAGCCTTTTTAAAAATATTTATTTTTACTGTACTAAAATATACATAACCTACAATTTACCATCTTAATTCCCATTTAGAAAACAAAAAACGTGCAGCTCACTGCCGCGTTCATTTACTCTTATGTAGACACGCTCTTGGAAGCTGAAGCAAACCTGACTGGTTTTCAAGGTGAAAATAAAATACCAAAACCGTTCTTGGAGTTGCTCCTAAATGGAACTTGTTTCTAATCCTAATGTAACAGAAATGTATAGGATGATCAGTATTTAATAATATTTTTTATGTGGTAAATTTCAAAGCACGGAATATTGGGGGTAAAGTTAGGACGATAATCTGCGAGATATCTTGGGGTAAATGCTGCAGCTGCAAGTGCCGCCGGCGAGTATTCTCAGGTCACACGACGAGTGGCTTAACCATTTTTCAGTGTATAATTCTGCAGCATTAAGTATATTCACATTGATGGGCAATCACCACCACCATCCATCTCTAGGACTTTGTCATCATCCCAGACTGAAATCTATGCCCATGTAGCACTAATTCCCCCTTTCCACCTGCTCTCTGCCTTGATAACCACCATTCTACTTTCTGTCTCTGTGAATTTGACTATTCTAAGTACCCATGTAAGCACAATCAAGTAATACTTGTCCTTTTGTGCTTGGCTTATTTCACTTAACATGTTTCCAAAATTCATCTATGCTGTAGCATGTAGCAGAATTTCATTCTTTGTGTGTGTGTGTGTATACCATATTTTGTTTATCCATTCATTGCTTGATGGGCATTTAGTCCGGACTTTTGTATGACAAATCTCTTAACCACTAAGCCAAGCCCACTGTTACTCTGATAGTTATTATCTTTTCAGAACATACTAAAAGCTAAACTGTGGCCCTTAGAATTTTACTCTGGGTGATTCTAGGAATAATTTCATTTCCTTAGCATTAAATTTAACAGAATTTCTTGCCTAATATAGTAATACCAACTCAGATTATCAAGGATGATAGAAAAAATATCTGGATGAATCGTATCTTCTAAAATTATAACTTCTTTTGGAGAATTACTGATTTCAAAGTTAAAATATATTTTTAGCTAAAATGACAACTGGTTCTGATCACCAATTCTAATCCAATATGATAAAGATAAAATTAAGTTCAAAAGAAGATAATCTAATGGTAGCACCTGAATTTAGCCAGGTGTGAACTGGCCAAAGAAGAGGGTTGCCTTGCCCACGTCCTGCCCTCTTGCTGTGTTTCTCTGTCCAGAGGAGATGCTAACCCAGGCGGTATTCCAATTATGATTTGGAAGACATCTGGCAACACTTCTGAGAAACTGCACGTGTTTTTCAGAAATAAACCTTAATGTTTTTTTAAAACATCTATATTGAGATAAAATGACTACACTAAACTACATATATTTAAAATATACAACTTAACATTTTTGGCACAGTATATATCCGTTCATTGTTTTGGATGTGGACATCCAAGCATTCCAGCACCATTTGTTGGAAAAATTATCCTTTTTCCATTGAGTTGCCTTTATACCTTTGTCCAAAAATCAGCTATCCATATATCTCTATGGGCCTATGTCTGGACTCTCTATTCTATTTCATTTATCTGTTTGTCTATCTTTGTGCCAATACAGCTCACTATTTTGATTACTAAGACTTTATGAAGTCTTGAAATTATATAGAGTAAGTCCTCTAACTTTGTTCCCTTTCTTTATTTGCTTTAGCTATTGTAGGTCCTTTGCTTTTCCATATGAATTTTAGAATCAGTTTGTCAATTTCTATAAAGCAACCTGCTGAGTTTTTTATTGGAATTGCCTCGAATCTATAGATCAATTTGAGGAGAACTGACGTCTTAAGAATATTGAGTCTTCAACCCCACAAAGTTTAACTCTTTTTTTTTTTATTTAAGTCATCTTTAATTTTTCTCAGCAAGGAAAATTATTCCATATTTTTGATGCTATTGTAAATGTTTTTTTAAGAAATTAGATTTTTAAATTTTATTAATTCACCCTTAAGTATAGAATATTTGAGTATACTAGAATATAGCTGTCTGTTTTGAGTATAGAAATGTTTTAATGCCAGGAATCTGTAAAAGTTAGCATACTTCCAGTTCTGTTTCTTATTGACAGGAGTAGAATAAGTCTTGGTGGGAAGGCTTCTTCCAAATGGTAAGCATTTCACTCCTTATTTATGGTAACTCCTTCCCAACTACAAAGAAAACGTGCTTCTTTCTCTAACTTCCTAATTAGGAAAGTCATGAAAAATATATATTCCAGTTGGAAATTTGGAGCCACATTCTATTTTTTGGTAGAGGAAAGCATTTCCAGCTTTCTGCCACAATCCTGGAAGGTGCTTAACAAATATTTGTTTTGAAGGAATGAATAGTTAGCACATGGGGCACAGAGGCTCTCTGGGAAGATGCTTTCTGCACTTGGAGGAGTCAGGAGCTTTCATCTAAACTCTGCCTGGGTTTCATAATTTCACTCAATTTATTTGTGCTCACAACTTTGTATTTATTTCAAAGAACTTTTAAAATGAGGCACACTTGCGGACGGTTAAATGTGGATGGGGTGGAGCCAGTCGAGATGGATTGGTTAAAGTTAAGAACAGGAAAAAGCAGTAACAGTTTCAGTGAGTTCTCTGAGAAATCAGGAGAGAATAGCATCCAGGGTGCAGACGGAGGGGTTGGTCTTACACAGGAGGAGGGTGAATGTCTCACTGACGTTGGAGAAATTGAGGTTATAGAGGCAGTGCAGGCTGTGTGCTGCAAAGACACTGAGGGTTCTGGTCTAAAGGTGCCTGCTTTCTCTGAGAGTGAACGGTGGAGTGGTAAGGAAGGAGAACAGGAATGTTTAGTAGGGGGAGCCCAGTAAAGAAAGAAAGAGTCATATTCTAGATTATCTTCTATTAATGATAAGCATATCTTTATGCTACAGAATTATTCTGCTTTCTCTCAACACCCCCCCGTCCCCGCCCAACAACCCTATCCTAAACCTTTGCCAAATCTTTGCCAAACGCTTGCTCTAGCACTGTTGAGGGTCCAGTGATGTCAGAGATCATAAATGAAGCACAAAGCTCACCTTTTAAAGAAAAACGTCTCCACTATATTATGCATTATGATCATTTTGATGATTTCCAATTCAGTTGTGAAATCATAAAAATTAAAAAGCATTAGGATTCATTTTTGTTGCTATGATTCAAAGTACAACCAATATAATAATCCCATTAGTAGTTTAGAATTTCAATATTACTTTCTATCATAATTTTTAGTGCTTTGAAACACAGAGATGAGAAATAGTTTCATTATCTAGACTCTTCACTAGTGGTAAGTGGTTGATAATCACTGTTGTCGGCCATAAAATTATTCTTTTTTCATTTATTCTAAGATGCATATATTTTTCACATTTTAATATCTCAGAAATTGAAATGTATTGTACAACTGATAGCATCTTCCAATTATAATTAAAAACATATTTCTTCTTTAATAGTAAGTCAAATAAAGGTGTTCCTTATGACTGATGGCATTATAAATTGCATGAAATAGCTGTTCTTTGTCTCTATCCCCTGACTCTCATCTAAGATTGACAGGGAAAAACATAATGCATTCACTCTTTTTTAGGGACAGATGGTTAAGAATGTTACCTATCTCAAATTATTTACATTTTAAAAGATATGATTGAGATAAGAGAATGAATCCCTCTTGTGAGAGTGGAGATTTCTATGGGCAAAGGCTTTTGGGGGCCCTCAGATCTACCATATTGGCAACTAGCTACTCCTCTGAGATGGCCCTGTCTTGCCCTCCTAAAAACTAGATAAACTTATGAGCAAAATTAGTCCATGCTTTTGCCTATAGAAGTATCCTAAATACAACTCCAAAATTCCCTGGGGAGTGCAGGTGTCTCACCTAGTATGTCCACCAAGGCAAAGAAGATAATTGCTTATATGGTCTGATTTGAGGAGTTAGTCTCCGAAAATACCTTCTCCTCATCAAGATACACTT
This sequence comes from Lyroderma lyra, assembly GCA_004026885.1. Taxonomy (NCBI): domain Eukaryota; kingdom Metazoa; phylum Chordata; class Mammalia; order Chiroptera; family Megadermatidae; genus Lyroderma; species Lyroderma lyra. Next base: position 75,378 of record PVJL010001487.1, on the reverse strand, counting down.
TCTCTTCCCAGAAACTCCAATACAGTCTTCGGGTAGTATTTTTTAAATAATGATGTAATAATATTTTAAAAGGAACAACATGCCCGTAGGGGCTTATTTAAAAGCTGTGCATTTTCTGAAGAAAAGAAGTAAAGGATTCAAGTAATATTTCTCAAATACAGTCATACCTTGGTACTCAACTGCTTTGAAACTCCTCGAATTTGGTTTTCAATGCATTATGATGTGAAAATTTTGTCCTGGTATGTGTCATTTGTTTGGTACTCATCGCGCCTCCAGGAACCAATTAACAACAAGTACTAAGGTACCAGAGTAGTGTGCTCTGGCTAACTGCATCTGAATAATCTGGGAAGCCACTTAAAATACAGATTTATAGGCCCCATGTAGGAGGATGAGTTCACAGAAAACAGCATTTTTAACAAGCTGATTCATATACACATTGAAATTAGAGACCTTAGATCTCTTTAAAGAAGTTCATTCTCTTATAAGTTGTGCGCAGAGCCTGGCACGTAAAGACCATAAATGGCAGGGGCTAGTCTTAACGATCTATTGCTACATAGTACATCACCCCCAAACTTAGCAGCTTAAACAACAAACAGTTATTTTGTAGGCTTTTTTTGTGAAGGTAGTTTCCTGGCTGGGAATCGAACCCAGGCCATGGCGTTGAGAGCGCCAAAGCCTAGCCACTATACCACCAGGGAACCAACAAACATTTATTATCTCACAGTTGCTATCAGGTATTTGGAAGAGGGATTCTGGCTCAGAGAGTCTCATGAGGTTACATTCAGGATGTCGGCCCCAGCTACAGCCATGTGAAGGCTGACTGGGATTAGAGAATGGCTCACTCACATGGCCATCCACAAAAGGCCTCAGTTACTCCTGCTGGCTGCCGTTTGGAGGCTCAGAGACTCGGCTGATGGGTCTCTCCATAGAGATCTTAGAGTTCTTGAGATTACCTGATGAGATAGCCACTGCTTTCTCCAGAGTGAGCGATTCAAGAGAGAGCAAGGAAGAAGCCTCCATGCTTTTCATGACCTAGTCTTCACCGCCATGCCCCATCACTTTCAGCATATTCTATTTGTCACTAAGTGCAGCTCACTACCAAGGAGAGGAGAATTAAAATGAAGTGCCAGCTCTTGAAGGAAAGTATACCAAAGTATTGTAGACAGGGAGTTCCCTGGTGGTGTAGTGGCTTAAGGCTTTGGCGCTGGCGCTGTCAGTGCTGCGGCCTGGGTTCGATTCCCGGCCAGGGAACTACCCACATACCCCCCCACCAAAAAAAAAACAAAACAAAAAACAAAGTGTTATGGACATATTTTTAAATTACTCCAGTACTAGGCTGACCAGATGTACCATTTTAAATGGGACAGAAAACAACGGTACTCTCCTGTTTTAAATAGTATATATGGTCAGCCTAGTCTCATTGGGCTAAATTCAAGGTGTCAGTAGGCTGACCATATGTATCATTTGTAACAGGACAGTACCATTGTTTTCTGTTCCATTTAAAACACTGTATCTGGTCAGCTTATCCAGTACTAATATTACACGTATGTCCTATGGTAGTGCCAAGAGCAAAGCTTTGTAAAAGGAGCCCTTAGTTTAAGTTCTCCAGAAATGCCTATAACTTCCCATTCATCTTTGTGGAAGAGACTGGCAAAGAACTCAACCCTACTAAGGCTGTTTTGTGCCAGACATGACTTGCTTTACTAACTGTAGATAGGAAGTAAAACTCCTTCAACTAGTGGTTTAAAAAGCTCAACAACCTCCAGTCATAAAAGTTGTAGAGCTGCAGGAAGAGAGAAAAAGCTTGAAGTAGACATTATTTTTTCTCTCTGTGGTACCACATAGCAGTGGAATTGGCACAATTACATTGCTACACAGCCACTGGACCTGTCCACCTAGAGGTCAGCACTCCAGCAAATCAATGAGGATACGATCATTTTCTTTTTAATAACAAATTCTTCATTTTGTGAAAATTTGGACTATAACATTCCTCTTAGGAATTTGTTCTATTAACACACTTAAAATATTTATTTTAAAATTTGATTTGCAGGGATGCATGAATGATATACATCTGCAGAACTCCAGGAGCCTGTCAAAGTTTTGTAGCTTCCAAATGATTCTAGTTTAAAATGAGCTGTAGTTTAGGCAGTAGAAACACTGGGCTGATTCCAGGGCTGCCTTAGCTGACAATCTGAAGCAAAATTGAGTGCAATACAAGATGGAATCAAATTCTGATCTTTCTTCGAATGCCTATTGTCTGTTTTATTGAAGGCATTCGATATTGACACAGTGCAGGCTATTGAAACTCAATAAAATTTGTTCTTCACTTTCTTTTACCTCATCTGCTGGCTGTTGACATATTCTTTTATTTCAACACTGATTTTCTTTTACATTGGAGATTTTAGCACTGATGTTGTAATTGCTTATCACACAGCTGGCCCTGTTATGATGTTCTTGTGAATGTCCCTTCATTCTCCTGATGGTCCTGTGATCCAATCTACAATCCATTTAAAAACAAAACATTCATGTGCCATTTTATGCTGTGGTGTTTTTGGAGTTCCATTTCAACTTCATTAATATTGATGCTGCCTGTCTCTGCTTATTTCGGACGATTTCTTTGAAATTAATCTTCAGAATTCACTGTGATTTGTTACTGTTTTATGTGTCAGTTCCAGTACAGCTTATCTCCCATTAATTTTGTTTTTCTTTATTTTTACATGTCTGCTATGACTGTTCTCCTACTTGCACTACTGGTGTGTGTCAGGTCCTTTACGGAATCCTGGTTTCTCCTCTGCCTTTCACTGTGATTTTCCATCATTAGGAACCTCTTGAATAAAAATGTAGCCCTTGTTCCTGACAGAGTCCATGTTCCTTTTCTTTGCTTTCTGGGTGATTTTCCATCATTATGGTTCTTAAATTTCTTGAATAATGATCTATACTATGAACAAATGGACAGAGCAGTAATGGCTTCATCAGTGTTTTCTAAAATGTATCCACAGCTTTTAGAGCACACAGTGCCACAGCAGAATCTGTACTATGTATTTAAAAGATTCTTTAAAATGGATTTTGTGGTGTGTTGGTGACAATGCTATGGTGCATTAATAATTGACATTCTTGTTTACAGCACCTGCTTGTTAGAGTGCCAGTTTCATGCAGCCAGGTTGGAGAAAAGCTTTAGGTCTGAATGTCTTTGAGGAAAATAAATGCATTGCTATATCTGCTTTTATTTCTGCAAAATGTTCAAAGGCAGCTAATATTGCCTTGACCAAGAATGCTAAGTGGAAATTGCACTGATTTCAAAAGTGAGGTAGATGAAGCCAAACTTTAGTCATTTGAGATATTTTGTCTGCTAAAATAAGTAATTTCACTGACCATTTCTGAATAAAATAGCTACATATTCTAGCTACAAACAGTAAAGGAAGCATAGAATAGAAGAACAGGATTCAAATTCAACAGCTACAACCGACTAAAGCCAAGTCAATAAATCCCATGAAATAAGAGGGTAAAGCTAAAAATATTGACGGTCCAATCATTGCTATAAAAATATGGAAAGAGAGTAATGCTAAAATAAGACATTAAATATACTGTGCACTATGCTTGTTTCATGTTCAGAATACCAATTATAGTCATCCCTCAGTATCCGCAGGGGTTGGTTCCAGGACCGCTGCAGGTACCAAATCTGAGGATGCTAAAGTCCCTTATATAAAATGGCATATTGTTTGCATATAACCTACACATCTCCTCCTGTACACTTTAAATCATCTCTAGATTATTGATAATACCTAATACAATATAAATGCTATATAAATACTGGGGATGCCAAAAATACACATACACGTTTTAAGGGATGTTATCTATGTATTACTTTTCAGAATTGAGTTGAATTACGGTAGCAATGTGTAGTATGACCTTCTCTCAAAAGATGGCGTTAATAAAATGAATGTACTAGCATCACCATGCAACAGGCAAGACAGTCAAAGAAAATGGCAGAAGCACGGTTGTCATTTGAGGAGCACAAGACCATTTTGAAATGGTATTTGAAATTCAAGAACGTTGTTTGAGTTTCTCCGACGTTCTCCTGACTTAACACCCCTTGACTTCTACCTCTGGGGGACCTTAAAGGATGTGGTGTACCATAGAAAATCAACTACATTGGTGGAACTTCAGGAAGAAACTGAAATGGCATGTGCAACAATACAAGTGGACACCTTGGTCAGTGTTGCTCAAGCAGTAGTTCGTTCACCCGTAATCAGAAGTGTCTGCACACTGATGGTAACCACTTTGAGCACCTCTTGCAATTACAGAAGTCAAAGGCTACTTGTATTCATCTTTTGTTATTGGTGTATATTGAGTACTACAATTTTAATAGTGTTTTTCTTTTTTAAAATGTGTATAATTTTGGCACCCTCTGTAGTTGTTTTACTGTATTGTTGAGAAAATAATGACAAGAAAAAAGTCTGTGTATGTTCAGTACAGGCACAATCATCATAGACCTAACTACATAGTCTGCAATCACATATATATTCCAATTCATAGTTGATTGAAGCCAGGATGTAGCTAGAACCCTTGTATATGGAGCGTTGACTGTACCAACTGAGGAGTTCAAGCTCAGCTCAAGCAGTTTGCTCTTTAAAAATGTCCTATAAGAAACTACCAAAACTTATAAACAGCTGATATTTTAGAGAGTTTTACAGGTCTATGATGCTCAAATGATTTCAATGTTAAACTAAAGAGATTTAGTGGTTCTCCTTAGATGAAAATCAGTGTAACTTGGACATGAACCTAGAAATCAGAATTTCTGAGTATTCAGTTTATTGTTAGTACTATATTTCGCTAGAATTATATCAGTTCCTCTATCATATTTTTAAATAGAAGTAAAAATGCCTAGAAAATGGAATAGATATCTATATTCAAAAGAAGTTGGACCCCTGTCACACGATATTCAAACATTTATGAAAAATGGATTAAAAAGCCAAACACAAAAGCTAAGCTATAAAATTCTTAGAAAAAAAACCATAGGGGTAAATCCTATGACTTTTGATTAGGCAATGGTTTCTTAGATATGACACACAGAGCACAAGCAACCAAAGGAAAAAATAGATAAATGAGACATCATCAAAATTTAAAACTGATGTGCTTCAAAAAGACACTATCAAGAAAGTAAAAAGGAGAAAGTATTTGCAAATCATATATCTAATAAGGGTCTGGTATCCAGAATATATAAGGAACTCTTGAGAGCCTTATAGTAAAAAGACAACACAATTTTTAAAATGAGCAAAGGATTTGAATAGACATTTCTCCAAAGAAGATATACAAATGACCAATAAGCACATGAGCAATGCTCACTCAACATCTTTAGTCATTAGAGAAATGCAAATTCAAACCACAATGAGATATCACTCCATACCCCCTAGGATGGCTATAATGAAAAAAACAGACAATAATAAGTGTTGACAAGGATGGGAAGAACTGGAACTCATATACTAATGATAAGAAAGTAAAATAGTGCAGCTGCTTTGGAAAACAGTCTTGCAATTCCTCAAATAGTTAAACATTGTTTCCATATAGCCCAGCAATTCCACTTCTGAGTATATAACTAAGAGAACTGAAAATGTATTTTCACACAAAATCGTGTACACAAATGCCCATAGCAGAAATTATTCATAAGAATAAAAAAATAGAAACCCAAATGTCCATCAACTGATGAATGGATAAACAAAATGTAGTATATCCATACAATGGAATATTACTCAGTCATAAAAAGAAATGGAGTACTGATTTATGCATGGACCTTGAAAACATGATATTAAGTAAAAGAAGCCAGGCACAAAAGGCCATATATTATATGGTTTCATTTATGTTATGTCCAAAATAGGTAAAACCACAAGGACCAAATGTAGATAGATTAGTGGTTGCTAGGGGCTGGGAGCACAGGGGAATGGGAAGTTACTGCTAATGGTTACAGGGTATCTTTTTTGGACTGATAAAAATGCTTCATAATTACATAGTGATGATGGTCACACAATCTTGTGACTATACTAAAAACCACTGAGTTGTACATTTTAGAAAATATGAACTTAAATTTTTTTTCTTTTTCTTTTTGAATTCTTCATTAATTTTAAGAAGAAGGAGGAGGGGAAGGGTGTGGGATGGGAGTGAGGGAAGAAGAGAAGGAGAAGAATACCTGGAAAGTATCTTTATCAAGCATAGTATTGTGAGTACTGAAATACTCTACTAATATTAATAACATGGGTTTTTAATTTAAGTGTTGAATGGAGGTGATTGTTGATACCTAGAACATTCTAACAGAATTGGACACTGACAGTATGATTTGAAAGCCACATTTACATTGTCACATGATGATAACACTCTAACAAAATGTAGTTTTCAAACATCTCTTTGGTGGACATTATGTTTTTGACATTTCATTGAAATATTTTGATATGTAGATCTTAACTTCTTTCCCAACAGGATCCATTAGTTGGTTCACCTTGTAACTTACGTTTCAAGTACTATATATTCAATAAATATTTGTGGAGTTCTAAGTGTTGACATAGTCATTGGCTCATCTACCTAATACTGAGCTCCAACCATCACTCAAAGCAAGAAATTTTGGGGGGGAAAAGTCACTTTCTATATAGAGTATAATGATGCTACAATAACACTGAATAATAAAATATATTTCAATTAAACCAAAAACATTCACTACATTCTGGTCAGATATGAACAAAGATTCTTACCTGAACTAATTGTAACTCATTTTTTGAGAATTCTTAAATCTAAATTATGTTATAAATCAGACATAAGGAATCAAAAGTGCTAAATGCTCCCAGTTCACAATTCCCCTTTGAAGTTCCCAGGAATGCTCTCAATTCAATCTTACATTCCTCTCTTCCTGCTCCCATAGACAAGGCCATCAAATTAGCAGAATAATTTCTGGTGAGCAGCTGAATTCTAGGGTTACCATCTGGATTCATGGCTCTTGGTGCAAGATAACAGATTCCGGATGGAGGTATGCTCAGTGATCCTAGTAGTTACCTTGCCATCATGACACCTTCCCTTACTGTGTCCCATCACTGACTATGAAAGCCTGAAAGTGAGTTCCATGTTGTACTATTAACGCTACCACCCTCTTTGTTTCCTTTATGACTAAAAGATCATCTTCTGGCCAGCAGACGTGTTCCTTGAGGGGACAATGTATGGAAGAGAGAGTCTGAACATGATGGTGATTTACGTGGTGCCGGTTCTTTCATCTACCACAAAACAGGCTGCAGAAGGCCAGCAGCAAATTGCCATTCTGAGCAACATTTCAAACGGGGACAGGATAGTTGTGTTCAGCTTCCAGAAATTTAGCCAAATTAATTTGCAATATTCACCCATCATCAAATGGATCCTCTGGAATCACGTGTCTCCTGGATACCATCTTTGTGACAGCAGAACTAGGGAATGTACAAGGAGCAATATATGTTATATTATTTTTTAAAAGCAAAAGCCTGCTGGGATCTGAAGGGCTGTGGAACAGCTGTTTTCTTCCCAGTTTCACACATGAAAGAACCTTATATGTAAAACACCTGTAGAGCATGGGTTATCTAATCCGTTAGTCCACTGCCCAGTACATTGCTTATCCCATTATAACCTGAGCAAACATTTACAACAAAGGAAAGCCTACAATTTGTAGGCCTGAACACCACTGGACACATTTGGTAGCCCTGAAAATCTTGCCCTTTTTTCCCTTTGATGTTGCTTACAGAGAATGAATTCATTCTCTCCAACCAATAGAAGGAAGCCAGGTTGGAAAGAGGTTCAGATTGGTGTGCCCTGTTCTTCACAGAAATATCAGGGCACAAGAAAGATTTTTTAAAAGGTAGTTTTACCTGGACCAAGGAAGACTAACTGCCCCTACAAGGGACTTTACCCAGGAACTAAAGCAGCTAATGGAAAAAGATAGAGAGAAAGATAACCCAGCCTTTCCCAAGGAGGTAGGCCCCAGTTCATTTTACTATGAGTGAGGAGAAGTATCAAAAAGGAATAGAATATCCTGGTGTTTTAAACAGAGGCCCATGTCAGTTCACTGTATGAAAGCAAGGAGGAGAGAAAAATGAATGTCTTTAATCATAGTGACCCTCTCCACAGGTAGTTGAGGTCTAATAAGTTTCTTGAAGTCTAACATGAGTATCAACCCCTTCTCCCTGGAGAAAGGGGTATGAGATTTCTCTTTCCCTTTTCTGGGCTTTCAGCCTCGGGTTGGCTTTAGCTGACATAGTCTTCATTTCCATGCCTTACTCCTACCCAGTCTGAGTTAGATACTCAGTGAATTAGATACTCAACCGTTGGTCTTGCCTAAGCAACATCTGGCACCAACACCAGAATGGACAGAATTCTTTGTTCTGGAAACCATCTACGGCAGGGGTCCCCAACCCCTCCGTGGCCTGTTAGGAACCGGGCTGCACAGCAGGAGGTAAGCAGCAGGCAAGTGAGGGAGAGAAGCTTCATCTGTATTTACAGCCGCTCCTCATCACTGGTATTACCGTCTGACCTCCGCCTCCTCTCAGATGAGCAGTGGCATTAGATTCTGATAGGAGCGCAAATCCTACTGTGAACTGGGCATGCAAGGGATCTAGGTTGCCCGTTCCTTATGAGAATCTAATGCCTGATGATCTGAGGTGGACCTAGTGGTGATGCTAGCTCTGGAGAGCATCTGCAAATGCAGATTAACATTAGCAGAAAGGCTTGATGGCACAGAGACCATAATAAATCAATTGCTTGCAGACTCATATCAAAACCCTAAGTGACAATTAAGCTGCATCTGGTACTTAAATCATCCCCAAAACTATCCTCCCCATCCACCTCACCACCAGTCTGTTGAAAAGTTGTCTTCCATGAAACATGTCCCTCATGCCAAAAAGGTGGGGGACCGCTGATCTGTGGGATGTGGATCCTACCCAGTACCACCAGCCACTTTGCCTCTTGAGTTCTGCCTTTTCCTAACCCCTAGAGACAGAAAGGAGAGAGTTTCCTCTCTGATTTCAAAATTCCCTGGAAGAACCCTGTATTGACTGGCTAGTCATCTCACATTGATGAAGATGGAGTTGACCCTTTTTCTTGGTCCCTTTTGAGATTTTTTTTTTTGAAGTAACATTGGTTTAAATAACATTATAATGGTTTCATCTGTACCACATTATAATTCAGTGTCTGTATGCATTATAGTATGCTCACCAAGTCTAGTTTCCTTTTGCCATCATATATCTGATCCCCTTTACCCATTTTACCATCCCACTACCCCCTCCCCTCTGGTAATCATCGTTCTGTTGCCTGTGTCTATGAGAGGGTTTTGTTTTATTTTGTTGGTTCACTTGTTTCTTTATTGTTTTATATTTCAGGTATTGGTGAAATCCTACTGTTTTTGTCCTTTTCCACCCGACTTATTCACTTAGCATAATACTTTGAAAATCCATGTTGTTCCAAATGGCAATATTTCATCTTCTTAGGGCTGAGTAGTATTCCTGTGTGTGTGTGTGTGTGTGTGTGTGTGTGTGTGACACCTTCTTTGTCCATTCATCTGTCAATGGACACTTAGGCTGTTTCCATATATTGACTATCGTAAATAATGCTGCAATGAACATGGGGGTGCATATATCATTTTGAGTTACTGTCTTTGTTTTCTTTAAATAAATACCCAGAAATGGAACTGCTGGATGATATTGCTCCTTGATTAATTTTTTCAGAAACCTTCATCCTGTTATCTATAGTGGCTCCACCGATTTGTATGTCCAGCATCAGTGCAGGAGGGTTCACGGTGGGATTTTTGAAGCCCTTTTGCTGGTAAATCATGAAGTCTTCTAAGGGATATTTGCTTTCTCAGCAATTCCCTTCACCTTAGTCCTCATGCATGTGTTCCATCTTAGGTCTACATTCCACTTTGATTTTTGAAGAAAAAAATTATTTCAAGTTTTGTATTTTACAGTATCAAAATTATTGGTCAAATCAATGACAATATTAGGCAAATCAGTGGTTTGATGCTCTATTGGCAAAAGTGAGTCCCAACGACCGGTAAATGAGGCCACATCCCTTCTTCATGGCTTCGATCTTATGTTTACAAATAGCTTCGCCTCTCTGTGATTATAAAAATATTTACCTTTTTTCCTGGGCTCTCATGTTGGTGGACAAATAAAAGGACTTTGGGAACTGTGCCCAGGCCTTTCGTAGAAGGTGGCTATCTGTCCCTCGGCTTCACAGCAGCAGTCAACCAGGTTGGGCTTTGCCATCTGAGTAATCTAGTAGTCCTGTCCTCCGGGCTTGCTGGTCTGTTCTCTCCACGTAACCTAAAAGGGAACCTTCCTGGATGCCTGTTCCCTAGTCCCAACCTACCCCAGGCCAGACCTACCTGCAAAGCCTGCTGTTGTGGTGGCTTGTGGGCCCACTGGAAGGGACATTCAAAGGGAGAATTAGTGACCTACATCATTTCTGATGAAATACTGAATGCCCACACTCATCAGTCTTCACCTTCATTCCTTTCCTTTTCTTTAGGAAAGAAAATACAGGCTGTGTACTTACCAAATTAGAGAGCTTGACAGCCTCTAGGCCAAGTAGTTTTTCTAATACTTCCACTGAGTGTAATATAACATTCAGCTACAGACCGAGCTCTGGGAGACCTCCCCTAGCCACCCCTCCAAGCAAACCAGTGCTTTGTCCTGCTGTTGTCATGCATTTTACTTCTACGTGTGCTGTAAATCCCATACTATATTATTTTTGTTGTTGTTTAAACAGTCAATTATCTTTTTAAAAGATTGAAATAATAAGAAAAAGTCTTGCACTTTTGCCCACATAGTTACTGTTTACCATGTTCCTAATTCCTTTTGGTAGGTCCATATTCCCGACTGGTAACATTTTCCTCCTACCTCAAAGATTTCCTTAAACATTTTTTGTAATGTGGAAATGCTGATGATAAATTTTTTCAGCTTTTTAATGTCTGAAAAGGTATTTCTTTTGCCTCCATTTTGAAAAGACATTTGAATATATTATATTTATGACAGCTGTTTGTTTTTTAGTGCTTTAACATGTTGCTGCACTATTTTTTGGTTTTGTTTTTTTGGTGTTTTTTTTTTTTTGCTGACATTGTTTCTCACAATATTCTGTCATTATTATTTTTGTTCCAATTAAGTTCTCTTCGTGTCCACCTTCAAGAAGTAAAGCACTTTGAAGACTATATGTTTGGTTAGTTGAGAAGACCCCAAAGGGAAACCTCACTAAGGTATCCCTAGCGAATTTTCATCCTTATCATGGTAGAGTGATTGCAAAAATTGGTCCCAATTCTTCTCTTCCCCATATCCATGCCTCTTTTTTTTTTTTCCATGCCTCTTATGATAGGACTTTACAACTTCTTCCATCTAGAGGCAGAATCTGTTTTCCCTACCTTTGTATTAATATCTTATTACTTGCTTAACCAGTAGAATGCTGCAGAAGTGAATCCACCAGTTCTGAGCTGAGGCCTCAAGAAGTCTTACATGTTTCTACTTGCTTTTTTAAAAGCCTGCCTCCACCATGATAGCAAGCAATGAGAGAGCTTGCTGGAGGACAAGTGCAGAGATGAGTCATCTCATGAATGGCTATCCTGGTTCAACCTGCACCCTGCTGACCTGCCAGCTGATCATAGGCTGGAGTACACTCAGCTGAGATCAACCAAGCCCAGCTCAGATCAACAGAACTACCTAATCAATGCCATAGGCTTATGAGCAAAAATACGTACTTACAGTACGTCAGAGTAAATTAACGTCTGATAAAGTCTATCATTGTCATCTTGGTTACTGAATGATGGCTATCTGCTGTTATTTGCTTGGAAAGGGTTGAGCATACATATCTTACACATCAAAGTAGAATGTTCAATTGAAAATGTGGTCCTAACTCAGCCTGGTTGTGCCAGGACATTGGTGCAATGATTAATTCTGATGTATACTCAAGTAGAGAATTTACTGTGAAACATTTGGACAGAATTTACAGCTCTTGACCACAAAGATCATGTAGCAGTATGATGAGAACTTTTAAAGAAAAGGATATAAGAAGTTGCTCCATCTGCAAGACCAATGCTTATAATAGGGACCATTAGAACCAAAATGTTTGTGGAGCGTGTCAATTGGCAACAATTGAATTCGTACCATTGACTTACTTTGACAGTATTCTTGGGGGTATAACCTCTTTTCCCATTTAATGCTTCTTTTTATGTTTTTTCTTATACTTCCTTTTTGCTTTTAAGATAGATTATTTTTTTATATCTCCAGCATCCTTTTCCTCTTCAGTAGAGACTTCTAAATCTTAAATTAAATATCAAATTATGAAATAAAGATGTAAGTTAAGAAATAAAAATGCTATTTATCTAATCCCAACCTTAAAGTTAAAAATACCTTTGTTTTCTTTGGGAACCGCTGAAGCTTCTTTTTTAAACGTCGTCGTCCTGAGCCATTTGCTTTACTTTGATCTGGGAGGAAGGTACTCCGCATCTCCAGAGCTACCTCCCTTTCTCTACCCTGTGGTGACTAAAGGTAAGCCGGGTACTTCCGCGCTGTCCAGGTTTTTTCTGCTTTGCCAGTGGCTTCTTGGGGCTCAATACTCTCTGCTGCAGAGCCTCAGATGTGGTCCTGGATCTTTTCATTTTGCGGACACTGTCCTTGCCTGTGTCCACATTGGACTCTTTGGTCTGGGTATTATCTCCTTTCTTCATTCTGCTTTTCTTCTTTGTTTTCTTTTCCTTTTCTTCTGTAATAATGCGATCATTCGATTTCAGTTTACTTCAACTGCATGTACTTAAATATTAACACAAGTATGTCTACTTAAATGTTAATATTAAATGACTCACCGGCTAGTCCAAGGGCAGGAATGGGGTTATTTCTCACTGTTTTAGGACATATACCAGGTTTTCTTGGTGCTTCTTCAGGTGGGTAAAGAAACTGAAATGAAATTAGCAAAAAAAGGGAGTGCCCTGATGGTGTAGTGGCTTAAGGCTTTGGCGCTGGTGCTGTCAGCACTGCGGCTTGGATTCGATTCCTGGTCAGGGAGCTACCCACATACCAAAAAAAAAATCTTGTTACTATTTAAAACACTTGATAATTTTTTCTGCTTTTCTTTCTTTTTAGGTTCTGGACCTACCTCGATGGCTTTTCCTGCTTGTTCTTTTTTCTCAAATTCCACAAAGGCAAATCTCTTTGGATCACCAACAGATTTATAATGTGGTATACTTATAAACAACATTGTTGAATTTCCCAAATACTTTTTCAGTCCAGCTGTGATGAACCTTTCTAGGAAGTAACTCCTATAATAAATTAGAAGCAGTATTAAATATGTAAGGCTACTTACTTAGGTCAATAAAATTTTACTTGAATATTTGTCATTGCATGACAAAGGATATTTGAGTCCCCACTAGTTAACCTCCTATTTGGAAACAGTAATTAATAGAAGAGAATCTGAGTACTGCTAGACATGATTATATTATGGCACATTTTCTCAAAGTAGTTAAAAAGGAATAACATTCTCTCTGAGTCTCTGGTATTTCCCATGTGCTTTCTAGGATGACTATGCCTTTACACCTCCACTATATTAAAACTCTGCAACCCTATGTCAGTTAAGCTAGTCACTTAATTGTTCTGGGCCTCAGTTTCCTCCTATGTCGTAGGAAGTTATTGGATGATTTCTCAGGTTTCTTCTATCCCATGCCAGTTTCAGATACAAATCTTTTTCGTAACTTTCGTTCTCACTCATCAAACATTTATTTCATATCTATTATGTGCCAGGCATTTTACTAGTCACTGGAGATACAGCAGTGAATAATGAGACATGGCCTCTGCCTTCACATTAATAATGATAACAGAAATGACAGCAAGCATATTATTAACAATAACTGATACGTTACTGCATTATAGGTTCTGAAACATTTTCACAGACATTTTTACATTTGACCTTCATTGCAGCACTGTTAACTGGTTAGAACAAGTATTATCATCTGCATTTTACATATGAGAAACTAAGACTCAGGAACATGGCCAAAGCCTCAGGGAACTCATATTATCACTTACGATTTAGAAATTTTGATCCTAATGATTCACCAAAAATAAAAATTATTTACACTGTAGAATTGTATGCCTGAAACCTATGTAATTCTTGCTAACAGATGTCACAAAAAGTCTAACAATAAAAATGAATTTAAAAAATTATTATGAAATGTTTCAAATATACTAAAAAATAATAGTATGATAAATCACATATGCCCATAACCCAACATTTAAAATGATCAATATTTTAACCATATTAAGTAGAGAATACTTTTGCCCTCCAATGTCTCATCTCCCCTTTTCCCTTAGTTATAGAATTTTTAGCTAGAAACAGGGCCATGAGGAATAAAGATTGCATTTTCCAGTCTTCCTTACCACTAGATGTAGCTAAATGAATAAATTCTACTACATGAAATGTTCAGTATTGAGTTTAGCTTCTGGGAAGTGTTCTTAAGGGAAGACAACACATTTTCTTTGCCCTTCCTCCTTTATGCTGGTTAGAATGTACAATTATTAGCAGGAACTTAAGATCTTGACCCATGAGGCTGTGTGCTGAGTCAAGATGGTGAGACATCAAGAGAGGAGTCAGATCCGTGATGATCGTGGAGCCATCATACCAGTTTAGACGTAAACTTCTATTTTCTAAATTTCAAGCCAAATGAGTCTTAACTTATATGCATTTCCATGTACTTCTTTCTCTATCCCTCAATTATGGTGGAGCTAAGCACACAGACAAACGTGTTAGCTAATGCCTCCTCATCTAATATAACTGAAATGTATTTCATTGACTTAATGTTTTTTGTTTGTTTTGTTTTGTTTTTAGTAGTATGTGGGTAGCTCCCTGGTGGGAACCGAACCCAGGCCGCAGCACTGACAGCACCAGCGCCGAGGCCTTAAACCACTACACCATCAGGGAGCTCCTGACTTAATGTTTTAAAATGACAAATTGTCAACTTACAAAACTCCTTTCCCTTTGATCTGTCTTGCCATATAATCAATATCTTTTCCGCCTTCTTAATTGATAGGCCTCCCAAATATACCAATTCTTTGGTTCTTAAAAGAAGTGTTTTGTTCATGAAGTTTTCCGAAAGGATTGGGAGAAGGGTGGAAAAGACCTGAGCCTGAATGTGCAGCCAGGTCTGAGACAATGTATCATGATTTCAGAGCCAGTATGAGTCAGCCACAGTGAGTTGTCACAGTTGATGTAGTTATTATCAGAAGATCACAGCATATGTACAGAAGTTCAAATATTGTCAACAGTTGTACATTCAAAAGATTTCTTATGTAATTTCACATCTGGTAAATCAACCCCTGATGATACAATGAAGTAAGAACAGGACACTACAGCTTTAAACATGGGCTTTCAACTTTTTAACCAAACATTAGGACATTTTCTTCATTTCTTTTTATATTAAAAGATCTGCAGTAACAAAGACAATTACTAACAAACTATCTTTCAGAGATACATGCTGATTTCTAATATTCCACATAGACATTTTTGTATTATATAATCAAATAGAAGCTAATTAAAAAGGAAAGCACAACTGAGAGATTGAGCATTATTTTTTTCTATTATCAATAATTCTCTATTAAAGCAGCCTATCAAATTTTCTTTAAAAATATGTGAGTGACCAAATTATTAGATCAATACTCTCATTGCAGTGTCTTGAGCCAAAACAGTAACCCCGGTAGAAACCGACATTCTGGACTTGCTGCTATTTATCTGCTGATGAAAAGTTAAAGAATTGTAATGCACCTACTAATTTGCAAAATGTTAATAAACACATTGCAAATTCTACACTTCCAAGAAATTGAGGGAAAATAATTCTTAATAAAGAAAGCCTAGGGAATATGTAAAATCCTGCTTTACATCTCAGTCTTTGAGGAAAGATTTTAATTTTCAACTGCCACAGACAGTGAAAAATAGCTCTCAGATGTCAACTTTCTGCACTCTGTTAGGAAGCGCCCTTTACATCTATATATGTATACTATTATAGAGACTATTTTCCAAAAGGGGCTGAAACAGTATCTTGTATTCCAACTTCTCTTTTACAATGTGACCTTAATACTCCTCTTTTCTAGAAAGATAGCCATTATGTTCTTTCCCCTCCAACCTGGGCAAAATTTATGACTGCCTCGACCAAGAAAGAAATGTAAAATGATGCTACATGAATTTTTTTAAATTCATTTTTATTATTAGACTTATTGGGGTGACATCTGTTAGCAAGGATTACATAGGTTTCAGGCATACAATTCTACAGTGCATTGTCAACTTGTTGTATAATAAGTTCACCACCTAATGTGACTTCTCTTTCCATCACCTTATATTTAGCTCTCCCTCCGTGAATTTTGAGGCTAGATCACAAAAATGCCACGTGTTTCATTTTGCTCCCTTGGGAAACTCACTCTAGGAATTCACACACATGCTGTAAGTCCAAACTAGCCCCTGCAGCAGGATCACTTGGAGAGACCACATATGGGTGTCCTGGCTGATGGCCAGCCTCAACTGCCAAGGCTCATCCAGACAGTTTCAGCCCCCAGTCATTGAGTCACCCTCAGCCCTCGAGTCTTCCCGACTGAGGTTTTATTCAGAGATGATGATGGACCAGAGACAAGTCATCCATACCCATGTACTGTGTCTATTCGTTGGCTATGGGAGAAATGAGGAGATGTTGATCAAAATGTACCAACATGCAGTCATAAGATGAGTACGTTTGGGGGCTCTAATGAGGTACAGCATGATGACTCTGCATAACGCTGTGTTGTATACTTGAAGGTTGCTGAAAGAGTAGATCTTAAATGTTCTCACCACCACACAACATAAATGATAATTGTGTGAAGTGGTGGATGTGTTAATTAAACTTATTGTGGTAATCATATCACTATATCAAATCAATATGTATTTCTTGTAGTTACACAATGTTATATGTCAATTATATCTCAAAAAAGCTAGGGAAAAAAGAAGCAGTAGATTCCTTGAAAGGTTCAAGTAGATAAGCAAAAGCTTTACTGATATTGCTAGTCCTGCTGTTTGTTTGTTTGTTTGTTTGTTTCCATTTTGTCTTAGAAAGGAGGGTGCACACATTTGTAAAAACAAAAAAAAAATTTTTTTCCTCAGGTTGTAATTACTATAGAGTAATTACATTTTCTGCAAATAGAATTGACATCCTCTCTTTCTTTTTCTAATTCTCACTCTGGCTCAAAATGTAATTCCTTGAATCAAAATATTTTAGCTACATAGGGCAATCTAAAATAAAATTGAATGACTGGAACTTTCATTTTGTTGAGCCATTATATTGCAAAGGAGGACTTCCTGTACCAGAATTTTTTTTTTTTTAGTTCTTTGCAGAATAATGACAAAATAAACAATCTCCAGGTGATTCCTAAACCTACATCTTACCAACTACCCAACACTTCTTTTATCACCTCTTGATTTGTCCATACCATAGCCCCGGGTCTTGTGAGGGAAATTTTATTCAGAAGCAAATGCTCAGAGTCTAGTTGCATCCCCAAAGCCCTAACATACACCTCTCTTCCCTTGCTGATTCTTCTCTACTTCACCTCCTTGAAATGCTAACACGTGGCTTATCAAATCGATAAAACTCAATACAATGTGTATCCCCCCCTCTCTTATTCCCTTACCTGGCTAACTAGCATCATTGGCATCTGCCTACTTCATGGAGCTGCACACCTACCGGGTGTTGCCAAAAAGATTCCATAGTAGGACTATTTGTTCTCTACTCACTCTTTACTTCTTGCTAAGTGTCTAGGGACTGATCGAATGCCCTTTAACTACCACTCACTTCTTTTTTTGTTTGTTTTAGTGTTTCTTCTCACCTAGAAGCTCCCTTGGTAGCTTAAGGCCCTTGTATGGTATCCAGTGACAGATGCTGAATCCCATTCTTACCTGTGTTTGCTCCTTGATGGTGCAAAAATAAGTTCTATAAAACTCAAATTGGCCTTATCAAACAAAACATCTGCTAGATGAGTGAATGACTAGTGACAGCAGGAGACAGCGGTGCTGGCCTCTCCAATAGAAGTCACTGCAGTTAATGGAAGCTATTACAGGAAAATTCTGGCAAGAAGTTTTCTTTTTCTTTTTCTTTTTTTTCTCTTCCAGACAGCTAAAAAAATTTTAAAGAAAAAATGTATTCAGTTGCTAGGGTAACTGTGGCTTCAAAACTACCGCAACAAAAGCTAGATATCACATATCAAAATACCCAACTGTTAATTTGACTGGTATTTTAAAATAACTACTTAAAAAAGATGTTTTCTCCTTATCTAGTTATCGAGAACAGAGAAAAAGGGAAACTAGGAGGGAAGTAAAGGAAGAGTAAAGAAAAAAAGGAAACTGTTAAGTTCATTTAAGAAATGATTTTGCTTTGCTAAATATTTGCTAGAAGTAAAAATCTCCTCACCATGTTATAGATACACTTGCATGCAAGACTTATTTAGTCAGATTCAAAACATAAGGAGGATACTGGGTTGTCCTGTTTTCAATTTTTCTTCCACATTTCAAACCTTGCCTGGGTTTTAAGTGGATGGTTTTCTGTGGGTACTTGGTAAAGGAATGGGTTACTTAGGGGAGTCATGCATATTCTGAAATCTTTTATGGGTGATTGTGTTTTTCCTGTGTTTTGCTTTTCATCACTTGATTTAAAGGGAATATAATAAAGGCATGAAGCACTTGGATTCTGGAGTCAGACATAGCTAGGACTGAATTACTTTTCTACCTCTTACTAAATTTCTTTAACTTCTCTGAGTCTACTTCTTCAGTTATAAAAAGGGTATCAGGACCAATGACGTGGTTACTTCAATAAATAAATTGCAAGGATCGAAAAAGAGGGAGAGGGACCTATGCATTAAAAGAGACTTGAGAGACTAAATATGTGGATATTACTTAGTTCTGATTTGAAAAATAATTATAAAAAATCATTTATGCAACAACTGGGGAGACTTGAACACTGATTAGATGTTTGGTAATATTAAAGGATTATTTCAAATGTGTTTAGGTATGATTATAATATGGTATTGTGGTTTGAGTTTTGTTTTGTTTTTTAATTACTGTCTTTTGATATTTTGATACATACTGGAATATTTACAAGTAAAATGATATAATGTCCAATATTTGCTTCAAAATAAAGGAGGAGAAAATGGATAGGATAGAGATTAAACAAGTTTGGCTATGAGCTGACAATTGTTGATGCTGGATGGTGGACAAAGAGAGGTTCATTATAGTGCTCCCTACTTTTAAATACATATTTGAGGTTTTCCATAATAAAAGTTTAAAAAAAGAAATGGCACTGATACCTGAGAGATTAGTGGGTGTATTAAATGAGATGCTGTGTGTGGAGCACTTGGCAGAGCACCTGCCATATAATACACAGGCAATCAGGTTTAGCTATTACTATTAGAGAAAACACCTTCTTTTACCCTTGGGCACCCGGTGAAAGCCAGACCATGAAACATGTTTCTGACTAGAGCAGCCAACCTTACCCCTTCCAAAACGGGCGGCTGTTAGCCATCATTATATTCATCTTCATCCAACCTGATTTTGTACTAGGACTTGTGCTTTACACACACACACACGCGCGCGCGCACACGCACACACGCACACACACGCACACGCGCGCACGCGCACACGCACGCACACGCACACACACGCGCACGCGCGCACGCACACACGCACGCGCGCACATGCGCACACACACACGCGCGCACACACACACGCACACGCGCACACACACACGCGCACACACACACGCGCACACACACGCACACACACACGCACACGCGCACACACACGCGCGCGCGCACACACACGCGCACACGCACACACACACACACACTAAGATTCTGTTTTATAGTAGCTGTTGGTTTTGACCTTAGTTCCATGGAAGTTTTAGGGGGAAATACTTTCAGTGGAAAATGAAAGGCAAGAACTATTTTTTAGCTCAACTGTGGAGTTTTGAGCACATTGCTAGGAATTTCCCTATACAGTTTTATTTCACCTTTATAACCATTCTTCCAAGTTTAAATTATTAGCATCATGTTGGAAAAAAGGAAACTTAGAAGTTTCCCGGCCCACCCAAGATCACAGCATGAAGTGGTGGACCTTAACTGACACTCAGCTCCTGAGAGCCCCAAAGGGTTTGTGAACACCCAGGAGCTCTGGCCATCAACCCCTTTGCTTTTCTTGTCCTTGTCGTAGCTTAAAAACAACCACACCCAGAAAAAGTTAAGTTGACATCCCCAGTCAAGGGTCTGAAACCTGATTTATCTGTCCTGCAGACTGACTGGCAGAGTGGTTTGCAGCAGGATGGGAAAAGACCAGCCTAATCTGATAAGGAGAGTCCCATGCTTAAGTGGTAGCTTGGTGCTGGCAGAGGAGAGGCTCAGGAAGGACTAATAGAAAGAAAACGGTTTTCAGGATTGCACTGACATTTGTGTTTAATTTGCCTCTTGTTCGAAATGCTATTCAACTTTTAAGGGAAGGAGAAAGCAGAGAGATACCTTATACGAGAACTGTGCAATTCCAAAAATTAAAAACAGTCACATGCCATTCAATACCGTAAGCCCTAATTCAAGCTCCAGCTGTAATTTAGTTCAGTGGTTGCACCGACACCCCAAACTTGCAAATTAAGAGTTGACTTTCGAATCCAGCTTATTTAAAGTGGGACAATTCCATGCAAGGCGGGGATCTGATTACAACTGGATTTATAGGTTGTTTATAGCGATCATTGTCGGGAAAGGAGCTGAGAAAGAGGCACTAGGAGAAACAAGCTCCAAGCGACAAAGGGCCAGAGGAGGTTATCCAGGGCGTGTCGGGGGGGGGCGATCGAGTTCTTTTGGCAGCCCCCCGGAAGAGGACCTAGTCAGCATTCCCCTGGCCCAGGCCCAGAGGCCCTCGCTCTGAGGGCACAGCAGCAGCCGAGCTGCTGGAAGGAGTAGACACCACCCCTCGCCAGAGCGGACCGCCCACCCCCTGCTCCCAATACCGGATCCTCTCGCTCTCTTAGGGCCGAGGTCCTCTTCCAGGAAACAATAGACTACCCAAGGAGAAGCGCAACACCCCGCTCTCTGGGAGCCCGAGCGTGGCATTCTCGGGAGTTCCCGCCCGACTGGGAACCCGGCAGCAAGGGGGGAAAAGAGGGAACCAGCTCGCGCAAGCCCGGGCGTCGGGAGCACCCTGAGACCGGTCTTTCGGGGCCCCACCCCCAACCTTCCCGCCCGGCGGGGACCTGCCCCGTGGGGAACCACCCGATCCACAGAGGCAGATGTAGAGGAGAGGGGGCCCAGAAGCCCGCAGGGAGACGGCGCCGAGCGCTGCACCGAACCGTCCGGAGGTCGTTCAGGGTATCCCCCAGTCCACCTCAGGACCCCGTGCCAGGCGCGCGATGTCACAGGCACAGCCACCGCCCCGGGGGAAGCCGGCCCTCGCTCCCTGGGAGGGTGGAGATTGCGCCCCCGCTCCCCCGCGTGGGAGAGGAGGTGTGGGATGAGGCTGCGGTGACATTCCGCGTGCTCTGTAATTACGCACACACGTACATCTTCACCGTTGACTTAAGTTACTTGGCGCTGCGAGGGCTGGGGCCCTGTGTATTGATTAAACGCAGCCTCTATTTACCTAAACAATAAATGTAGAGATTAGCAACGTTCACTTGATCACAATAATGGGATTGACAATTAAGGGGCAATGCATCCCAGATGTAACCGAGCCTGTGGAAGGCGAGCGGGCGGCGGGCTTCCCGGAGACCGGCGCTCGCGGACCGCCACCGCGGAGGTGCGGAGAGGGGCTCAGGGAGGCGGCGACGCCCGGGGCGCGGCAGGAGGCGGAGGGGAGGCCCAGCGGCTGCCAGAACGCCGGCTTCCAGGCCACGGGGGCCCGCAGATGGTTTGGGGGACCCGAATATCCCCGCTCCCAGGGTGGCCTCTGGAGTGCGGCGTCCGCCTCCCCGCGGCGATGTCACCTCCCTCGAGGCCGTCCCGTTTGCTTGCTGCCCGCCTGGGAAGGAGGATGGACGTGGTTGGCACGTGCCCGAGTGAGTGCGTCTGTGTTAGCAATGCGCATTCGGCTGGCGGCCGCGGGAGGGGAGCGGGCGAAGGCGCACGTGTCCGTGAGCGCTGGGCTTCCCTCTGCCCTTCTGTATCACCCGGCTCTGACTCCCTCGGCGAGAGAGTCAGAGTGCCCACGTCGGTGTGGCCTCGCGGTGCATTGGGGGTGACAGCAGAGGCCAGCCAGGGCAGGGCCGCACTCTGGCGTGGCCATAATCCAGAAAGCATGAACAGGGTGGCCCCAGCACGTCCTGTTCGCGGGGATGTCACAGGAGCGCCCGGGCCCTCGGTGGGAGTCTTGTAACAGACTTTCTCAACCTCTCACTGAGCTGACATGGCCGGAAGGAGGGGCTGGGAAGGAACTAACTCAGAGAGTAACTCAGGACAGGAGGGTAACGCAGGACAGGTAAGAGCAGCCGCTGGCGGTGAGAGGCGTGTGAGTGTGTGTGTGTGTGTGTGTGAGAGAGAGAGAGAGAGAGAGAGAGAGAGAGAACATGATCCACCTAGAAGTTTCCAAATCCCGGACTCCTATCCCATACTGGCTACAAAGGACACAGGTTGCAACTCTACCAATGCATGTGGTTTCTTGGCTTCTCCCCTCTTCCCTCTGTGCCCCATTATCAACCTGAAATGCTTCCCATTCCACACTTAGACACAAACAAAAGGATTTGTCCCAGACACCCATGAGCAAGCTAGGACGAAGCCTTTTCCCGCCAAACCGCTAAGGCCAGGAAGTAGGCAGCGCCCGCCCAGGCTCCGGCGGCGGGAGCCTGCGAGACTAGCGTGCCGAGAGGACCGGGCGGCTGGGAGGGAGGGAGCGAGGGAGGGAGCGAGGGAGGAGGAGGCTGGGAGAGAGAAGTCGGAGGAGGAAGAGGAGAGACAAGCCGGGGCAGAGCTGGAACTGGGGTGCCGTTCCGAACGCCCCCCTCGGTTCCCAGGGCCCTGCGGCCGGCCTCCCGTTCCCCGTTTCAGAGCTGCTGGCAGACCGGGGGAGGGGGAGACAAGACAAAGGGAATGCTCCCTCGCGGGGAAGTGCGAAGTGCGTCTGTCCTCTCCTTGCAGGCTCTAGAAAAACTGGCAGGGATTTCCTTGTCGTGAGAAGGCCGACGAGTGTCCGCAGCAGAGGGACAACTACAAACAGACCTTGGGCCGGGAAGGAGGGCGGGAGGGGCGGGTGGCGGGGCCAGCTTTGATCGCTTCAGCTCGGTTGTAATTCTGTCTTCGCCAGATAGATTAGCTGAAACGGTGAGCCCCAGCGCGGAGTTCCGTTCCGCGGAGTCCCCTCCCTCTCCACCCCCACCCCACCCCCCGCGCATTGTGCACCCCGGGAGCTGGGTCGCCGCTCCTCCCCGAGTCGCGCCTGAAACTTCAAGGGCTAATGGTTCTGTGTTCCTGGCATAATTAGGAGGCCACACAGCTCTCCAACACTCGGTTGAGCAAATATGTAACTCATCCTCCCGCCTCTCCGGGGACAGAACCGGGGAAGGGAGGCAGCTGGGACCACTCCGGGCGGTGTCCTCCTCTAGGGGAGTGGCGCCGCCGTGACCCTCGTCTGCTCCTCCCGGCCTTGGTCTTTCTAAGCTCTTCCTTAGAAAGAAGAGAAAGGGGCAAAGAATGTGCATCTCGCCACCCACTGGACGAGCCAGGCGAGCCTGTTGTCTTTGCTTGAAAAGTTTTCGAAGTAAATCGCTCTGGTGGTTCTAAGCAGTGATGAGCAGAGGCTGGGCCCAGTTCTTCTCCAGAACAGTGCGATGGATGTAGAGGATAAGGCTTCGTCCTACCCCCCCACCTCCCCCGCCTCAACACACACCCTTTTCTTTTTCTTTTCCACCCTGTAAATCAGCCATATAAATCATTCGCATTGTTTAAAGTACATTGATCAACCTAATGGCTTGTAATAGGCTCCTAATTGCCACTTTCAGAGTTCTGCAGGCTCCTGTTTGAACAGGGAAGGTTCTTGCTTCCAGCGAACTCCACCTTAATCTTGAGACTGGATGATTGCAGATCCAGGAAGAGCTCCACGATGACCAGGTCACTGCAGTCTCAGTGCCTCAGGGGAGGGAGGAAAGGGGGCTTAATGGGATGCTATTCTTTTTTTTTTTTCCTTTTCAAATCTCACTTCCAAATCAGTCATTCATTAATGAGCAGAGCTCAGGCTGTGATTTATTGGTTATTGTAGACTGAGGATGGTTTCATTCATATTAGGCAAGAAATCTTCCTTACTTGTATCCCCTGTGTCTGTATGTACAGTAAAAACTTCCTTAGCTACAAACTGATGTATGCTCTTAGTTATACCTTTTCTATTTATTTATTTATTTATTTATTTATTTATTTATTTCTAAAAGGGCAACATCGGGGGGTTTTGCTAGGAAATGACATGGGGGGAAGAGGGTGTTAAAAGCAAGAAAGAAGAAAACAAACTGTCTCCCATATGGAATCCTGAAGATAGGCCTAAACTCGCGTTCAACATCTTGCCGCTGTAGTGCCTCCTCCAAGCCTTGGATGGAGGAGGAAGAGTTGGAAGTTTTCTCCATGGCTGCCTATGAAATGGTAAAACTGAGGAAACCAGTACCCTGGCTGGGACAAGCTGACTAATAATGAGAATCCTCTGGTCTTCAACTTTTTTAACTATTAGCTCAGGGTCTGTGTGAAAAGATTGCTTTTATGTCTCCAAAGATGGTTCCATTAGAGTTGGCTGAGACAGCAAATGTGCTTCATTTGGGTACAAATGCTCTCAAAAAGAAGGAGGCCAACACTGAATGCCATTTACTTAGGTCTAAGACCCCTCTGTGGTAGTTGGTGAGGGAGGGAAGAAGGTAAAATCCCAAGCTGAATAGGCCCCCCATAGTTTCCGAGTAATGCAGTAAACAAATCTATGATGCTTGTTGAATAATCTTCCAATAATTGCAGTCATTAAAATCATCACAGTCTACAGTCACCTTCCTTCCTTTGACATACCAGAGTCTTTAATTGTTAATGCATTTTTGGCTCAGATAAACAGATCAAGGCAGGCTTAAAATATATGGCCCAGATACATCTAGCAGCAGAAAATTAGTTGTGTAGCAAATGTTTGGAGTGTACTTAACAGACTAGGGGTTTTCGGTGTCTCCAGTAGACCTTACTGGAGACAAGAAGGATTTGCATCTCCTGACACCTCTAAATATCAGTAACACTTTTGAGATAGAGAAAAGATAAAAGTTCCATTGGCCTATTCATCCTTCCTGTTCTTTTATTTGCAAGGGTTGGAATGGAATGAGGGTGTTCTTGAACAAATATTAAATGAAAGCTCAACAGAAATTGTGGGAGAGTTCCTCAATTTTCAATTAATTTTCTCCATTTATTTGATCTCAAGGCTGGTGCTTTTAAAAAATGAGTATGTGTTAACTATAAAAGATTTCCTTCTAATCAAAAGCTGCATTTCATTTGCACCCACAACTGACAAACTCCAACTGTGGGAAGGATTCACCTCACTCAACAGGCAATACGGTTCCTCCGCCCTTGTTCGTGGCAGGCGACTAAGGTACAGAGGGGAGCTTTTTTTTTTTTTAACCTCAAGTTATTAATGTATCTCCCCAACTCCCACATCGTGCTGACCTGATAATCACTGCGCTCGTGTAGGTCATGCAAATGAAAAGCATAATTAATTGCGCAAACGTTCAAAAAGGGAGTCCTGTCGCTGAGCAAATAAATAAAGGCAGGTGGGAGGAGGACAGGTCAGACGAACGCTTCTTACGGATTCCTCACTCTTCCCTCTCCTCTCTCCCGCCCCCAGGCACCCCAGTATGGATGGCCAAGCTTTGGCAGCGGTCAGCAGGGCCCAGGCCAGAACCTTTGCTTTGTCCTCCCCCGACGCCTCTCCTCCCGCCCACGTCCTCAAGTCTCCCCAACGCCACCTCACCCCGCCCCTGGGTGTATCTCCGCTGCTAACTCTGCGACTGGCCAAAGCACCCGGGGGACCCGGCAGCCACCTATTATTTCAAGTTATTCAGGAAATAACTGCTCCTCCCCGTCTGCACCCTGTTTCTCGTGCACCGGGGAGAAGCTCCCCCACCCCGCCCCCGTGGCGTGAGAGCTCCAAACCTTCGATCAGCGCTAATGACGGAATTGTTTCCCTGGCTTCGCCTCCTAAACGCAGCAACTTGAGCAGTTGCTCTAGATCAAAGCTCTCTGGAGAGGCAACATGGGGGAAACAATATTTGTTCAAAGGAAATGAACTCTTCCTTTTAATTACCCTATTCTTCTTTATTAGAATTCCTATTGAATTATTTTTTTTGCAAAAAATTACGTTGATTTAACCATAGTGTATTTACGATGTAAATATATTCCAAGATAAAAACGTCACGGATCAATTGTAAAGGACCCGGATACATAATTTTAAAAAATCAGTTTCAGTGTATATGAGGTTCTCACCCCACTTTCGCTGCTCAGTCAGATTTGTTTATGCAGAATCGACATTTAATAGTGCTAATTGCACTCCAGTTAAATTGCCCTGATTGCAGAAAGGGAAGCAATTTTCGTGCTCTCTGTCTGGGTTTGGAAGAAATTGTTTTATATTCACCTCTTTATAAAGAAGTGGAGATAAGGCACCGGGGCCTTTGCACAAATTGCACTTAGGGCTGACTGGCAGCATTCAGGCGCTATAATAGAGCATTATTTGGCCGTTTTGAATAATGTAAAGCGTTTGCTGAAAGCTATTCTCCTGAAAATTGCTTTAACTTTTAAAAAGGGTGATGATTCACTCCAAACCAGGCCTTTGTTACATTGTCATTATTTCCCCAAATGTTTTAACAGTCAGCTCAACACTTTAGCATAACACATTGATCTTTGTTTAAAAACTGGATTTTTTAGAGGATGAAAAAACCTGTCACAAAGAAAAAAACTGGACTTCTCCGGAAAGATTTCCTTGGGGCCTCGCCTTATAGTCCAAGTGGCCGGGGTGTCTGCCAGCGTTGGTCTGGAAGATTTCCCTAACTTTCATTGTGATCCCGACGAGTGTATCTGAAGGAATATCCCCGTGCCCACGTAGAGAGCCTGACAGCTGAACTACATTGAAAATGGCAGGAGGGGGAGGGGAGGCGAGGAGGAAGGCCATCAGGGCGCCCGGAGCCCGAGGGACCAGCGTGAACTGTTTTAAACGGTTTACTTGAAAATGTCACCACTGCTAAGTGGCTTTTCGGATTTTCTAATTTATTACTTTGTCAGGTTTCTTGAAGGAGAGGGTGTGATGGGGGTGGGGGAGGAGGTGGAAAGGGGGAAATCTCCGTACTTCTCCTCCCGGGGCTGCACCGGGGGAGTCGGAAACGCCTCGCTGCCACTTAACAATTCCTCTATTAGTAAATCCTTGCGGAGGCTCTACAGGAAGCGGAGCACCAGTCTCCCCTTTCAGGGCAGAAGTCACCTGTTGGGAACGGTTCCCGGGTCCCCCTGCCGGGCTTTCTGGCTCTTCTAGGCTGCCTGGATTCCCCCTCAACCCTCCACCCCGAGTCCCCGGGGGCTTTTCACACCTTTCGCTTACCCCCGCGGATTTCCACCACAATTCCCCAGGGCACAGTGCTTCATTCTAGAAACTGGAGTCTTCTCTCTCTCTCCTTTCTCTTTCTCTGTCATAATTTCCTCGATGCTTTCACCACCTTGAACCATAGGGGAGGAAAAGGCATTCTGAGCAAAGGTGTTCTAACGAAAAGCAAAGAAAGCAACCCACATAGCCCTCCCCACCCACGGAGCGCGCCAGGATGCACGCAGGTTCCATCTTGGGGCCGAGGGAAGAGTCACGCTGGTTGCACTTTTGGGCCAAGAGATATTGCAAAAGAGGAGAGAAAGCACAATTCCTTGTCCTCCTCACTTGCTCCCCCTACGCAACAACTCGTCGTTTGCACCCAAACACTTGAGGTTTGTGGTTTAAAATGTCTTTTAAAAAGTAGGATGTGGGTTTGGAGGGAAATGTGGTGCATTAAACCAGTATCCAGGTCTGTACTAGGGCGCTGGTTATTTCTGGTTCAAAAGCAGCTCCTGGCTGCTCTGAAGAAGAAAGAGAAAGCAAGACCCAGAAAGAAAACCAACCAACCAACCAACCAACCAACAGCCCAGCGATTGTTGAGGGACTCCGGGGCACTCAGTCGCCTGTCTGAGGACACCACCTTCCACACCGGCAAGGTCCGGAGAGGACTTGAGGATGCTCCCAGCCTGTAAAATGTGGAGGCGCCCACGTGTGTCCTCGTCCCCCACCCCTCGCAGATGGAGGTCCCCGAGAGAGGCTCCTTAAAGCAAGGCACTGGGGGAAGACCACCACTCGGGCACCCTTGCCCAGCAGAGGAGCATCTTACTAGGCCCAGGCGGTCTGGAGTGGGCGTGGGTTGAAGCTGGGGCAAGAAAATTCGACTCCGGGCTGAAACGTGACGTGTAAATCTTCACCGGGTTAAACAGCCGAGCAAGCTGCAGCTTCACCGGGGGTGGTGGTGGGGGCGGACGCGGCTGGCGCGGGTCTCTGTTTCTAAAGTTGTTACAATGTGAAAATAAGCAGCTTCGTGCAGCGTGTTGTATGGGCTGATGCCTCCCACCCCCATGCCAGCCCCCAGCGAAACCTGGCAGATAATCAGCACGTCCCACTGTTTAGTCATATTTGACAAATGGGTTAACCTGGTATCTAGGCGCTGGCGAAACGGCATAAAGAGTGCCCTCAATTACCACCACAAGCTTCTGGTGTGAATGGCACTTGTATTACCCCCCGGGTCAGAGGCCAGAGCGACAATTAGGAAGTCACTTAGACCGCTGGGGGAAATGGAGGGATGCAGCAGGCTCCAGGCCCTCCCATCAAGTCTGTGAGTGTAGACCTGAACTGAGAGGCCTAAGTTTCTCCCCTTGGAGGAGCGCTCCCTTCGGGCCCTCTCCTCAATGTGACTCACAGTGAGTAAAACTGAATCCAGTGGGAATAAGGAACTGGGGTAGGAGACAAACGACAAGGAGAAAATCGCGAGTGAGAATGATGGGTTCCAGCTGATATTGCGCTCCACAGGCGAGGGCCCGGACACACAAAGTGAGCGTTGACATTTCCGTCTCCACTTGGGCCTTGCTGGTGCTGCCTCCGCCTCGGCGCCCCCTCCCCTCCCGCCTCCTTTCCCACAAGTGGGGAGTGAGGTAGGTAGGACTGTCAGTCCTAACTTACATCCCGTCGGGGTGGTTCGGGGGGGCTTGTGGCTCAGTCTCAACGCTACTTAAACCTGGTTTGGTGCGTGCGTGTAAATATTTAATTGCACTGTAATCTCTTCAGTCCCTAGCCCTCGACCCACACCCCCCTTCCACCTAGCTAGCCGCCTTGACTGGCACGCGCCGGGAACCCGGGCTCCGACCCTTCTGCGCGTCTGATTGGCTGCGGGGCAGCTCCCGTCTCCTCTGCCTGCGTCCTCATTGGGCGAGAGGCGCAGCCAGCGGCACTTCAAAGCGGGTGCTCCTCGCACTTAGACTGAGTTTAGCCGGCGGGAGCCCGGAGTCCGCTCGGCGCGAGCGCGGGGACGCGGGAGCCGCGCGGGACCAGAACAATTTTCCCGAGCAGTCGCCAGGCTCAGCCCCGCTCCCGGCCCCGCCGCGCAGCCCAGGGACCTGCTATGGCCACGTCCATACTCGGGGTAAGTCGGAAGCGCGGCAACGCATTTGCTTCTTTTAAACTGGAGTAATTTTTCGTTATGGCTTCTCTGGATCTGCGGCTCCAGAGAAACTGTTGCTGCCGGATGGCAGCTTCAGCTTCTTTCAGCACTTTCCACATTTCTGGGACGGATTCTTTACAAGTTGTTGGAAACTAGGGGTACCTATGTAAGAAAATAATTTGTTAAGCAAGTTCTTTTAAATTTGGTTTTAAAGAAAACCAAATTCTTTTCTTCCCCTCGTGATTTATATCCCATCCCCCCTTGCTTCGGGGATTGTTGCAATTACGCGACAGTGGTGTTTCCAGAAAACAGCCTTAATCGGTTTGCAGTTCTTGTAGACACGTTAACATTTACACTTCCGCGGCTCCCTAGTTCGCCTGTAACTCTGAAATCTATCTCTGAGTCGCTTCTCCTTAGAGTCTTGTTTTCATAATCGTTAGGCTTTTTTTTTTTTTTTTTTTTTTTTTTTTTTTTTTTTTTTTTTTTTTTTTTTTTTTTTTTTTTTTTTTTTTTTTTTTTTTTTTTTTTTTTTTTTTTTTTGGTGTGTAAACATTAAAAACATTTTCTGTTGAAACAGAAAAGAGTCGAGTCATAGCCACCCTTGGAGTGCCCCAAGTTTCCCCCGCCCCTGGGCCACTGTTTCGGCCGCCTCCGCCTGCACCCGGTGTTTGTTGTCTATGTGTTTACCTCCGTGTTTCACCCGGAAGGGCGATTTGGGGGTCTTCTGTGAGGGCAGCGGGCTTACAGCGAACGAAGGGGCGCAACCTGAGTCCGGTTCTGGGTAGGGGTTGCAGCGACGGAGGCGAGGAGAACCGGGACATCTTTGATTTGTAGCTCCACCAAAGAACAACTTTCCAGCGCCGGGCTCCTCGCTCTAGTGATTCCCGCGCGGGGCGCGACGCGAACCGGGGAGCCACGACCCTCCCCGGGCCCGCCGCGGGGGGACGAGGCTGCTCACCGGTGCACTTTGTGTCTTCCTCCCACTTCTTCCTGCCCTCCTCCTTGCTCCTTCCCCTCCACCCACTCTAGGAAGAGCCGCGCTTCGGAACGACCCCGTTGGCCATGCTAGCGGCGACCTGCAACAAGATCGGCAACACGAGCCCGCTGACGACATTGCCGGAGTCCAGCGCCTTCGCCAAGGGCGGCTTCCACCCCTGGAAGCGCTCCTCGTCCAGCTGCAACCTCGGCTCCAGCCTCTCGGGCTTCACCGTGGCCACCGGAGGCCGCGGCTCCGGCGGCCTGGCGGGCGGTTCGGGCGCAGCCAACAGCGCCTTCTGCTTGGCCTCCACGTCCCCCACGTCGTCCGCGTTTAGCAGCGACTACGGCGGCCTCTTCTCCAACTCGGCAGCGGCGGCGGCGGCGGCGGCCGGGGTGTCCCCGCAAGAGGCGGGAGGCCAGTCGGCCTTCATCTCCAAGGTGCACACCACGGCGGCCGACGGCCTGTACCCGCGCGTGGGCATGGCGCACCCGTACGAGTCGTGGTACAAGTCAGGCTTCCACTCGACGCTGGCGGCGGGCGAGGTGACCAACGGCGCGGCGTCGTCGTGGTGGGACGTACACAGTAGCCCAGGATCGTGGCTGGAGGTGCAGAACCCCGCTGGGGGGCTCCAGAGCTCGCTGCACTCGGGCGCCCCCCAGGCCTCGCTGCACTCACAGCTCGGCACCTACAACCCCGACTTCAGCTCGCTCACTCACTCGGCCTTCAGTTCTACCGGCCTCGGCTCCTCGGCTGCCGCCGCCTCGCACTTGCTCTCCACAAGCCAGCACCTGCTGGCCCAGGACGGCTTCAAGCCGGTGCTGCCCTCCTACTCGGACTCCAGCGCCGCCGTGGCGGCAGCCGCCGCCAGCGCCATGATCTCGGGCGCCGCCGCCGCCGCCGCCGGGGGGAGCTCGGCGCGCTCCGCCCGCCGCTACTCGGGCCGTGCCACCTGCGACTGCCCCAACTGCCAGGAGGCGGAGCGGCTGGGCCCGGCCGGGGCGAGCCTGCGGCGCAAGGGCCTGCACAGCTGCCACATCCCGGGCTGCGGCAAGGTGTACGGCAAGACGTCGCACCTGAAGGCGCACCTGCGCTGGCACACGGGCGAGCGGCCCTTCGTGTGCAACTGGCTCTTCTGCGGCAAGCGCTTCACACGCTCGGACGAGCTGCAGCGGCACCTGCGGACTCACACCGGCGAGAAGCGCTTTGCCTGTCCCGTGTGCAACAAGCGCTTCATGCGCAGTGACCACCTGAGCAAACACATTAAGACGCACAACGGGGGCGGCGGGGGCAAAAAGGGCAGCGACAGTGACACAGACGCCAGCAACCTGGAGACGCCCCGCTCCGAGTCCCCCGACCTCATCCTGCACGACTCCGGCGTCAGTGCGGCCCGGGCAGCGGCAGCGGCGGCGGCGGCTGCAGCGGCAGCGGCGGCGGCGGCCTCGGTGGGAGGCAAGGAAGCCCCATCTGGCCCCAGCGACTCTTAGAGGTCAGGCGAGAGGCGCGAGCGAGCGAGAGGTTCGGAGGGCAAGCGAGCTGGGAACTGACTGGCGGGGGCTCCGGTGACACCCTCGGGTTGGCTCGAGGTGGAGCAGCACCCAGCTCCACGGCCGCTCCTTGCCAGCCACGCCAGAAGCTCCCCTCTGCTGTCCGAGCCCACACGAGAATCGAACGCGTGGTCCAGGAACAAAAGCGAGCCATCCTCTGACACAAACAACACTTTTAAAAACTACGCACACAGACACACACCAGAGACCTACAACCACAATTGCGCGCGCGCGCGCGCGCGCACACACACACACACACACACACGCATCACTCGCACAAACTTCTTGAGGGAAGAGCAATACACAGAAACGCACCCTCCTCCTCCACTGCCCACCCCTTCCACTCTCCTCTTTCCTTTTCTCCGAAAACAAGCCACCACCCTGCAAAGGACTGTCAGACTATTTGAAAACAAACGGGACCTATAAAAACAGATCCTTTGTGTGGATTATATTATATATAAAATGCTCCAAGTTCTGCTTGATATCTACTTACACTGAGGCTTTTTTTCCCCTAAAAAAGGAAGCATCAAAAAAGGCTTAAGGTGAGAAATTAAACTGGAAGTCTAGTGACAGTTTCTCTGTATTTCATAACATCTGTATAATAGGGTTCAAAAGATGTGTTCTCTTTTATTTTCTTGTAAATGTTCATTCGAATAGAGGTTTTTTTCTTTTTTTGGGTGAATTCCTGAAATTCAGGGAGTTTTTTTCTTTAATTTTCTGATGCACTTTGTGAAAGTCAGTATATATGTAAAAGATATTTAAAATGTTGAGTTATCATTTCACTCACGTAAGTTAAGGTCATCTAAAGAAATTAAATGCGTTTATCTGTATGAAGAAAATCGACATCATATTTTCATTTTGGCATTATTAAAGGACTCTAAACAATACACTTCCTTTTTCTAATCCTGTTCCTCCCTTGATAACCTTTATGTGGGTCAACTTTTTTGATTGAGAAAAAATTTCCCTTAATGTTAGTTTTAGTTAATGTAAGGTTCATATGAGTTATAGAAGCCATACTACCTATACGTTTTTGAGGCGTCAAAATTATTTATTTGTATAACAACAGCATAACTTAAATTGGGTTATAAAAATGTGTAGTATTACTGAGTGGGAGCGCTCTCAAAAGGTGACGTTTAAAAACTTTGGAGCACCTAAAAAAAGCAAAGGTGTTTGGCAGTTTTAACTGAGGAAGTGCCTACACCTCCTGGAAGCGGAGGGGGGGGAGTCAGAAAAAAAACACCAGTGGGTTTGTTTGTGTTTAAAAAGCGATTTAAAAGCAATCTGTAAAGGGAAAAAGCTTTTAAAAGAAGTTTTTTAGTTCTCAAGGCCCTCTATGTTGGGAGGCGACTCGGGAATAAATCGCTGGAGTCAATACCCCGGAAAAGACATTTCATGCCTAAATGAAAATCTTGTTAAATGTTATTAATTTTGACTTAGAGCACACAGCAGCCCCCTGTGCCTTGTATTCCCTTATTAGGGATTCATGTCTTATCAAATATCTAATTAATCTCCTAGACATCATTTGTTCTGGCCAACTTTATCTCAGCTGGTCCACGGGGAAAACTCCAAATATTCTCCGTGACAAAGCTCCCTTGAAGATCTTTTTAATTGTCTAAATTAACTGCACCAAATTTGCATGTCAAACGGTAAAGGGCAACCTGAGATAAAATGTAAACGTTTTAAAAGCCCCCAAACTAAGCACTTGATTTGATAACTAGGCTTTTTAATGTTATGGAAGACAACTGCTCCTTTCCTTTTCAAAGACGGCTGATCTATGCAAATAGAGAATTGGAAATGCCTAGGTCCCCGCGCCGTCAAATGGCCCTCGCAGGTTATTTGAATATCAGTGGCACTGCTTCTGAAAAGGTTCAAGGATGCTCTCTGACTTCTTTGTGATTACTCAGTGCGGCGTCTTATTCTGAAGAAAAAAAACTCAGGAATAATTAAAGGCTGGGATCAGGCCTGGGAACACATTTGGGACAGGAATCTCATTTAGACAGTCTCTTTCAAAATAAGGCACAGTTAAATTGACCAGAAGGCAATTATTGAAATGAAAATTATTTTCACTCTCTTTGTCTTCTGACCACCAACTTAACAGCCCCAGTTTAAAAGAGAGGGAGAAGAGAGGAAGAGACCAAAAGAAAATTGGTAAATGAGATAATTTCACAATTCGAAAAAATGTTAATTTAGAAAATAAAGTACGTATTTACAGAACAAAAATATTTCTAAAAGGCTCCCCACACAATAGGAAATACAAGCAAAGTCAGCCCCAATGGGGAAAAAAAATTTTTTTTATGCTGTCCGTTTTGGAAAGGTCTTGATTTTTAGGGAGGAAAAAATAAATTATTATTATTAACAATCAACCAAATGTTTTCTCGGAAACTCTGCTCTGAAAAGCCAATTAACAAAGTAGCGATAAAACAGAGCGAAGGGTCCCTAGAAGGGACGTTTGCAACGTGAGGTTTGGTGGCTTCTTCCCTCTCCGTTGCGATCCCTGCAGCCTCCGCTCTTCTTCCTTGAGTTTTTCTTTTCTTTGGCTATTTTCTCTTCCCGCTCAAACAATTCATAACCAGGATTCCCAATCCCCCCCCGCCCCCACGCGCCTTCTGAGTCAGGTCTGGTCTTCTACAGAAGCTGGCAGGGGTGCATTTATTTACTCTGGGGGCTTTGGGTTGAGGCGCTGGAGACCGAAAGGGTGCCTGGCACGTTTGGGGATGTGGGCCGGCGGCGCGGGAGGTGAGAGTAAGGTGGGCTTTCCTGAGGAATGAGGTCGCCAGGGCGTCTGTCCCAAGCAGCTTTGTTTCTCGTGGATAATAAAGGCAGATCAAAGGGCCTGGCGGTGCAGGTCCCGCTGGCCGCCGGGTTCCCTCCGCAGCCCAGTGATCAAGGCATCTGCTCGCTGCCTCTGCCCCGTGGGTCAGCGGACGTCCATCACCGCGGCTCCCGGGAATCGCGGGCGGCGGCCGTGTCCCGAGCGTCCAGCGGGGAGACCAGTGCTCGCGGCACCTGAACCTGGAGGGAGCGGGCCCTGTCTCGCAGCCTAAGCCAACAAGTGAAAACAGACCCCAGCCTCCCTCTCATCTAAGCCCCACAGCCCTGGGGGCCCCTGAGGGCGCGGGGCAACCTTGATCTGAGCAGGTGGCGACCCACTGAGGCCGGGCAAGTTGGAGAGAGCGTGCGTGGGAGAAGATGGCCTTGGACGAGGAGAGGACTTCGGCCTCCACCTGGGAAGGCGGGTGGCGCGTCTCCCCAGGGCCACCTCCGGGCTCCAGCGGCCTGGGCCGCTCTGGCTCTGGGCCCCGGGAGGAGCGGGAGGCCACCGGCAGCGGTGGTGGCGCCGACGAGGGCCGCCGCCTGCGGGGTGGTGGGCGCAGACAGGGCCCCTGAGTGCCCCGCTCAGGCGCGGGTGAGGGGAAATGCGATTTCGTTTCAGCCGGTTTCTCCCAGCGTTTCCTGCTCTGTAGCTTCCTGCGCAGTTAGAGGAACGAAGACCACGTTTGCACGACCCTGCGCGCCTACCCAGCCCCGATCCACACCTTCTCCCGGAGGTTATTTTTACCCCCTTTTCCTGGCTTTTGGAGTGGATTGGATCCTACCTGAAGAGGAAAAAGAAAAGGAAAAAGAAAAGAAGAATAAGAAGAAAAGAGAAAGCATTTCTGTCCTCAAGGTGGGAAAAACCACCTTGTTTTGACGAGATTAGATTGTGCACCTGAACAATGTGTCTGGACATTCCGTCAAATCGCTACAAGTCGTGTAAAATTGAATTTCTTTCTATTCAGATGGGAACTTTATTTGTTTTAACTCTAATCTTATTTGCATCTATTATCTGTATTCAACCAAGGCTCTCTCCCACTACAAAAATGCAGATGAAGTAAATCTTCCATAAATCCCGCCCATTTGTGTAATTGGTATACTAAGTGTTTATTTTAAGTGAGAATAATTTAGCTACAAATTTTCTTAAGGAATAACATTCTTAACACATTAAAAAAACTGAAAACTCTGATTTGCTTTTATGTTTGACAGTCGCTCTTGATTCCCTCTTAAGAGGAGCTTGGCGAGTGCGGCTCGCTGGCGCCATCTAGAGCTCCGGGCTGGGAAGGCCGCGCTGTCCGCCCCGCTAGCCGCTATTAAGCTTGGGGAGACCAGCGTTTGTTTGCCACCAGCTGCAACAACCCAGCGGATCAAGCAAAGAAAAGCGAGGTTTTGTATTCCGGGGGGACGAGCCCCGCTATTGCTTAGCAATGGCCGATATTACTGGTCCTAGGGAAGGAGGTCGTTTCTGGAACGCGCTAACTGAAAATCTAAACAAAACCAAATAACGTCCCGCCTGGCTCTAGTTCTTAAAATTGTCGCACTGAACAACCCCTTCAGGGCAACTTCTGGGTCTTCCAACTCATAACTGAACAGGCTGGGCACGGTCGGCGGCGACGTGGACCCCGGGATGGGGACCCGGCCGTGGGCGGCGACCCCCGCGCTCTTTGCCCGACGACCCTGGATCCGCGGGCTCCAGGTCGGTGAGGCCCGCGTGGACTATTCGGGGCGAACTGAAACCAAGCTCATTAAACCAGGCAACCAAACCGTCCCACGTCCCCAGACCCGCTTTGAAGGGGAGGCAATGAAAGACCCGCAGCTTTCGCCAGCCTGGAACCGGAATGACCGAAGCAGCTTCTGCCTCTCCCGCATTCTCTAGGGGGTTGTCCCGCTCGAGTTGGGTGCTGGGGCGTGCAGGGCAGGCCCGGGCGGGGAAGGGCGCAAAGGGCCCCTGAGAGCGGCCAGAACCCTCGTCCCAGTCCCTCCAGAAGGCTCTACACTCCCTGCCCGCCCAAACTAACTCCTTTTGTCCCCACCTTTTCCCTTTGAAACCCAAATCTAAGATCGGCTAACAGTTAGGGGCGTTGACTAATTTTCTCTGCTCTCTTTGCATCGCCCTCCCCCCGCCGCCCCTTTTCCTCCTCTTCCTAGTCCACTACCCCACCTCCCGTTTTCAGACGTCGTGCAGTGGCTTCTCCTCCTTTCTTGCTCCCCCTCCCCCCACCTCGCGCGTTTATTGTATTTTAATCTGCAAAGCTACACCTCCAAATCCCG
This sequence comes from Lyroderma lyra, assembly GCA_004026885.1. Taxonomy (NCBI): domain Eukaryota; kingdom Metazoa; phylum Chordata; class Mammalia; order Chiroptera; family Megadermatidae; genus Lyroderma; species Lyroderma lyra. The sequence continues at coordinate 38,036 of PVJL010001487.1, read as the reverse complement.
CGCCGAAGGCGCCGTCGACCGCAGCAGCGAGAGCCGGCTGAGGCTCCGGGGCGCCGGGCTCCAGGATCTCCCGCCGGTGCAACGCCGTGCTTTTGCGGGAACGCTCAGCCACCTTTGCAGCGGATAACTCGGCTGGGTTTGTATTTGCTGTTTTAATATAAACCCCGCCGCACTGCCGATTTCAAAGATGTGCTAATTACTACTTGGATAGCAGGGCGCAAAGTCCTTGTCCATTTCCCAGTACAAAGTAGGTTGTAGAAAATTTGAAATTGCCTTTCAGCCTAAAGCTGCCTTACCTGAATGTCATAATTACAGTAATTATGTACATCCAAATTACATGCTAATTAAATTAGAATCAAATCGTTCTAAATCGAAATCAAATGAGGTAGTGAAGAATTAATCAATGACAACATAAATAGAGAGCTTCCTTCAGAGATATTTATTGTAACGATCCAAGGAGGAATTTGATCTGAAAAAGTCACCTGTTTATTTACTTTTAAATTAGTAATCAGTTATTATCCCTTCTCCATAATTTTAACCGTTCAGTGTTATTTACCCCCCCACCCTTCCCAGTTGCAAGAGTTTATAGAAATATGTATGAGGTAAATACATACAGACATGCCTACCTTATATGTTATTGATATAAATATATACAGTGTGTTTGCAACTCCAGTGAAGGGGAAGGTTTCAGAATGTCAGTGGGAAGACTTCCTTCAGGGCCTGTTCTCAGGGAGCCGGGAAAGAAGAGCACCCAAGTTTTTAGGTTTTCCAAGACTCTTAATTACACTTTCTTCCTTTGGGAATTCATACCAGAGATTTTGCATTGGTTCGCAAACATCTAACTACTTCTGGGCGATTCCTATATAAAAGAAATGCAAAGTGATAAAAGGTGGTATCTCCCCCGGTCCGTTTTCTGCTTGCAGATTGCTGGCGAGAGTTGACATCTTCCCTTTTGCCCCAGGAGCACCGGCGTCCCAAAGTACCCTGCCCACTTCACTTGTGGAGCCCCGGCGACGAGACAAATTCTCCCGCTTGCCTGCTTCCTGAAGCCCACCCTCTGACCCGAGCCGGCGAAACGCGCGGGAGACCAGGCGAGCTTAGGCAGGAAGTGGCAGGCGAGGGCGCGCGGCGGCCCGGGGCGCCGGTGCCCAGAGCGCAGAGCCGGTGGCCCAGGAATTTCTTCTGGGTGGGCAACCAGCATGGGGCGTTCGCGAGGGGGACAGCGGTGCTGGGAGGTAACCCTCCCCTTTCCCTTTACACCTTGCGGTGGGGGGGAGTCCAGCGGGCCCCTCGCGCGGGAGACGCATCTTAGAAAACGGGAACGCGCCCCCTGTCGCAGCCCTTCCTCTTGGGTTTGAGGTGTGTGCGAAGGTGCCCAGCCGCGGGTCTAGAAGGAAAGCGCTGTAGCACGCAGGAAAAGCTTTGCCTCTGGGGGTGGGAAGGGGCAATCCCAGCCCAGGACTCACTCTATCACTTACCCCAGCCCCCTTCTGGCTCCTTTGGGGCGAAGTCTTTGGAAGCCCCGCTTTGGTCAGCCTTCAAGCCCCCGGCCCTCCACTTTGCCCGCCCCCTCGGGAAAGCCTTCCGGTCCAAGAGACTGGGGGTTTCCGTGTCTGGGAGGGGGCAACGGTGGCTCACGGGCAGTTTGGGCCGGAATGTGCTCCTGGTTTCATCCTGCACCTGGCTTCGTTATTACTGTTCCATTCTGAGTGTGGTGTGTGGCGTGACGGGAGGAGGAGGAAGGTGATGAGTACCTGCTTCCTTTTCTGTCAGCGGGACCGGGGTTTAGGAGCCTCAGGAGGAGAGCTCTCCGTTGCCGTCGCATTCCCCAAACCTGAAGAGTTCCCTCGGTCTTATTTGTTCCTAACTTTTTGAAAACCTTTCTCCCTTTTGATCCAAAAAAAAAAATGCTCCCATGGCCCGCAGCTATTGCATGCCTTTATCTCTTTTCAAGAAGTGGTAACTACCAAAGTTTTCATCTCAGAAAACCTAAGTAAGATTTCTTAACATCCTTCAGCCACTGAAGCTAAAAGGCAGCTTTCTTCCTGATCTTAGGCACAGAGTGTGGAGGCCTTACGGAGCGGCCTCCATCGGTGTCCAGACGCAGTGGTCATTAAGTAAGGAGGAGAGGGAAATGGCTCGGGTGGATTTTGGAAATCTTTGAGCTTCGATGCTAAAGCATATAAAATGTTTGGTGATTAATACCTGGAAACGCAGTGCTCCCAGCATCAGGGACTGATCCTATGGTCAGCAAGCGGTGTCATGGAGGAACGGCAAGACAGGTCTCTCCAAGCTTTTCATATGAAAAGCTTTCTTCAGATTAAAACTGTATTATTCAAAACAAGATTTCCATTTCACTTTGCAAGGTGAGGAGACCTGCCGCTATGCTGAAGCAACCTCTATTTTTGGCACATTAAATTAAATTATGACTAACTTACCACAGAACATTCAGATAAATAAACAAGTCCTAACCTAGTAACCTGATCCTTCCTGGCCATTTGTAAATCGACAGCACCTCCTACAGGAATTAATTTGCTAGTGCTAAATTATGTCAAATGTTAAGGAAAAGGGGAGTGCTTAAAAATGTCTTGCAAGTCTGCCAGAGCAGTTCCAGTCCCCTGGACAAATAAATGTCACTAGCCACACACCTATTTCTTTAAAAGTATTTCCCTATTAAGGGTAAGAAGAATGACAAATATCAGACTTTTCCTGTTGTTTTTGAAAAAAATGTCACTGCTGAGGACTTTTGTTCTTGAATCATAGATTCATTAAATTCGGAAGATTCCTTTTTGGTTTTCAGTACTTAGGGGAATCTCTACACATACAAGTAGACATCTTTTTTATTATCAGGCTTATTTCTTTGGTTTCTTGTATTTCAAAAGCAAAAGAATTAGATGTCCAACATTTTTATTTATAAAAATTACTTTCAATTCCTTCTACCCATGTCATTAGAGTATGCAGAACAAGTAAGCATCTTTAAAGATGTTATCATGTCATGATTGTATGTGAGAACGCCTCCCTCCTTTTTAAGTTTGCAAGGTTGAAGTTAGCCCCTTAGGGCTATCAAGCACCCTAAGGTGACCAAGGCTGAAAGCCAAACAGCAAATCACTGTCTTCCATAATTACATGGGAATTCTCCTCACCATTGAATGGGTAAGAATACTGGGACTACTGGCAGTACTTTATAGCTTCTCGATATTTACAATGATGAATAAGTCAACCAAAGATTACAAAGAATTCCTATGGCCACTTATAAAGTTAGAAGTGGGCCCCTTTTGTGGAAGTCAAATGAAAAAAGTGTAAAAAATAGTAACGCATTTAATTCATTTTTAATTAAGAGGATGCATTTCAGCATTTCTCTTCATGAGCACTGTACTGGTTCAGAAACCCTTTAAGGCAGTAGGTATTGCATAGGTTTTGACATTATAAAAATTATAAAGTCTAAAAAGGCGTAAGATAGAAAATAATCAGTGCAACACTAATGAACTCAAGGTGTAAATTAGCAGTCTATCAATTTCAAATGCACGCTTTTTTTTCTTTAAATGAAGGAAAGGGATCTTTGAGGTGCACAGGAAGTTATTAAGATACTGTAGAAGGAATTCAAGTTCTCCTCCACCAACTCTCTGAAAAATCTAAATAATCAAAGGGTTGCTTATGACTTTATATAGCTGCTTCCAAATCAGAAGACATTAGTGTGTGTGCTTATACAAGACACATATATCAGACTACACGTAGTTTATTTATGAAGTACGACTCCCTACCCCCAAAACCATCTAATATTTATATTGTATTTAATAACATTTAAAAAATGTGGAACCCTGATAAAAACACTTGTGTCTATGATGCTTAGTTATGTATGTTTTTGGAATTGCATGTTACTTATAATTTGTATTGATTTTTTCTAGTTTTCCTTTATCAGATCCTTTGAAACACAAGGGAAAATTTGCAGTTACGTTTAAATATGCCTTATACACCTATACTCATGAAATATATCTGAATAGTTTACATTAGTCCATTTGTGACATTACATAAATGCTTATTACCCTTTTAAAGTAAAATCTTTAATAGTTGTATGCCAGTAGTAGAAGGGTCATCTGTGGTAGGTAGAATAATGGCCTCTTAAAGCTGTCCACATCTTAATTCCTGAAGCCTGTGACTACGTCAGGTTACATGGCAAAGGGTGAATTAATAAGGGTGCAGATAGAATTAAGGTTGCTAATTAGTTGATTTAAAGATAGGAATGATTCTCTCAGTTGGCCTACTCTAATCACAAGGGCCCTAAAAGTGGAAGAGGGATGCAGAATGCCAGTGTCAGAGTGATTAGATGTGAAGACGTGACTGACCTTTGTTAAGGGAAGAAAGAGCCTAGAGTCAAGGATGGGCTCTGGAAGCTGGAATAGCCAAGTACCGAGGTTTTCCCCTGGGGCATCCAGAAAGAACAAACCCTGCCAACACCTTGATGTTACCCTGGTGAGACCCATTTCAGACTTCTCATCTCTAGAACTGTATAACATATTTGTGTTGTTTTAAGTTTGAGGTAATTTGTTATGGCTGTATACAAAATTAATGTATCACCCAAATGTAAATAGCTTACCCTGTAGAAGAAAACACCTGAAGGGAGTTTAAAAGTCTTAAAGAAATATTAATCAATTCATTATTTAATTCATACTAGTGAATTTCAACACTGATTATATGTTGCTTCAAATAAATTTAAATCTTAAAGATAATAAATTTGAATTAACAAATACATCCATTAAATTGTACTGTCACTATTTTAATGATGTTTTAGACAAAGAATATGTTAGAGTTACATGGGGTTTTTATCTGTTACAGGGCACAAGAAACATTTATCAACAGAAAATACTTTTACAGCCCCAAAATAGATTACTTACAAATATTTGCAAAGTTCATTCTTACAGGATTCATGTAGTTTTGTACTTGATATGGCAGTTTACAGAGATGGAAAATTAAAATAGAGCTTTTTTATTTTACTAGAAAGACAAAGCACGTAATATATTCAATAAGAAAGGAGAGAGATTTTTATTCCCAGGTAATTGTCACATGCAGTCTCTCTTTATTCTCTCTACTTCTGCTCCGTTCTCTCTGCGTCGCTCTAATATGCTTCTCTCCTGAGTTCTCTCTGTGCATTCCTACCCTTCTGTGTATATCTGCGCCATGGCTTCTGGCGTCATTTCTTCTACTTTGCTCTTCACTGGGACTTCGCTGTAGCTGCTTCCTTACTTCTCCCTGCTTGTAACGACTGTGACTTCTGCTGTGGCTTCTCGGGCTCCTCTCCTCCCTGCTCTGGCTCCTGCGGCTCCTCTCATTTCTTTCAGATCCTCTCTTCTCTGGGCTGTGGTTATAGCTTCTGGACTTTCTGTCAGAATCTGAATGGCTCCATTTGCTGGTCTCTCCAGAACTCCCTTGTTTTAAAAACCTAGGCTTTTCCTTAGCTTTCTCCTTGTTACTGTGACTGCTAGAAAGTTCTTCATAAAGTTTTCTCTTTTTACACTTGTCCTTTTCTTCAAAATCACTGTTGTTACTCCTTGAACATTTGTTTTTCTTTCTTTTCTTCTTTTGAATTGTTTTTTCTTTGTTGTCACTCTCACTGCTGCTTTCTGAAGTCTCGCTAGAGGAAGAGGAGGAGGAGGATTTGTTTTTATGTTTTTTGTGTTTACTTCTGCTCTTCTGAAGCTTTTTCTTCTTTCTATCTTTTTTCTTTTTCTTTTTTTTCTTCTCAAGTCGATCCAATTTCCTGTTATTGGGAAGAAATAGTAACAGACTATGTAAAAATAGCCCTTTCATCGACAATTACAAAATTTTGTATAGACAATGTATTTTCTTAGAAGCTACTAAAAGTGGCACTGAAATATAAACATAGTCTTTATTTTATTAAATGACAATCATTTCCTTTTAAATTATTCAAGTCACATATACATTAAGTTTAAATAAAAAATTAAATGCATAAAGCCAATTCTCTCACTGAATTTTACTCAATAGTAATGACTATTAACAAATTCTTAGAAAACTAAAAAAATTCTTACTGAATTAGAATTTGAAATTATATAGCACTCTAAAGAAATCATCATCTTGACCTAAAGAATTAACATTCATTAACTAGACCTATTGCAAATTTTATATATGTACTATTCTAAACTATTGAAATATTAATCAATATTACATTATCAAAATTCAAGAGCATCTTTTCCAGAAATTCTGAATGAGAATACACTTTACATTTTTATACTCCTTTTTGGTTATGTAAAATAAAATAATTACATAGTTTTTAACAATTGTTTAGATTTATAATTAGGACAATTTTATTAAGACATTTTGAATTTTAAAGGGTACTTCATATACTCAGAAGAGTAACTTATTTATATGTATTTGAGTTACTATGAAATAAAAATGTCTTCACTGGATTCTGTCCAGCCATTCTCAAAATTCTACATACTGAAATACCATGAGCTCCCTCTATTGGACTCAGCAGACATTTCTTGGATTCTTTAATCCAGAGGTAGTCTCTTTAACAAGATTCATATTTATCTTAAATGTAAGCATTTGTCAGCATTCTTGATTAAAATATTACAAAATATAAAAAGAGTAAATACATGGCCCACAATATTTTCTAAGGACAAACTACAAAGATATATAAAAATACATTATAACAAGTAAAAACTACAAATAAATCTATTTCCAAATTAAATGTTCTGAAAACTGAAATTTCTGTGTTATAACCTGAGGATATAATCTTACATATGTTTTCATATTACTAAAACAAAGACAAAATTGTGTTATTATAGATGAAGAATAAATCATTAAATAAATGTGGTATATGGTTTAAGTACCTTCATGAGTTCTTAGGATCAAGAGTCAAATATGATATTAAAGTGAAACACACACAAAAAGTAACTGAATCCATTAAATATATACTTTTTAATTACCTGAGAAGTTTCTGTTTCTGTTTGGTTGTTAATGACTTTAAAAATTCGACTTCTGGATCTTCTTCACCCTCACTTGCAACGTATTCCTGAGTCAAAAAAGATCATTAAATTGCTGGGTTGCAAGTAGTTATCAGACAGGAAAGAAAACATTTGCAAATAAGAAATTTTCTATAAGGGACACACTGTAGATGAAAGTGACATTAGAAAGTTGGGGGGAGAGGTCAGAATTTTTTCTGTAGTCTACCTGCTAAGGAGGATCATTTATGCACTAAGAGGTTAAGATGACAACTCTGCCAGTATTAACAAACTTTATTAGGAAGCGGATGATAGAGAAACATACATAAAACTTTTAAAGTATAGCTTCTACTTTCTATCTTTTGAGTTTCAATAAATACTGGAGAATTTAAATATTTTAAATTTAATGGAATATTTAATATTAAAACCAAGACAATCATTAACTTTTCAGGAGGGTGAAAATATCCACAATTTTAGCCCATAATAATTCAACAGTACGTTATCAAATATATCATTAGCAAATACACATCAAATATATCAAATGGTACAAATTTATGATTACGTAAGTTATATGAACAATTCCTAGCAATGTTTGAGAAGTAATGCACCTCTTTTCAGAGCAGCATAAAAAGTTTACACCAATGGTAATCTGGGCTTTAGACTAAGTTCTGCCTCGAAATAGCCACATGACCTTAGGGAAATCACTTAACTTCTCTAGGCTCCAGTTTCCTCATGAAATAAAATAAATGAGTTTGCATTAAGCTATCTACAATCCTTTAAACTCAACCATTTTCTGGATCTATGTACAGTTAAATTAATGTTTAAAATATTTTCTATAATATTTAGTTTTCTTTTATACACTTCTTCTCACTGATTCTATTTAATGTCACTTCAGGGGTAAGTTAGCAGGAAAGAAAAAAACCACCTTATCAACAGTTCAGTTAGATATTTCATTCACATGAACCCAGAGGAACAGTTTCATTTATTAAAATATAGGTTTAAAACAATTTCTCATTTATGCTAAAATAATAAAGAAGCAAATCAAAATAAATTTTAAGCATTTTGTGTGCTCTATCTTGCTTTCCTATGGATATATGCATATTGGAAAACATTAAGTAGCAATTCACAAGCAATCACATTTAGATTTAGACATTTTCAGCTTACTGATAAAAAGATCATTACCTGTGATGGATCATTTGCGGTCAAGTTTCTCCCCAGTACATTTTGTTTCAGTGCAAACCCACTGTTTCTCATCTCCGCTATTAGCTCCGAGGGGTGCATCGATGGCCCTGTTCACAAAAATCACAGTTTGAATGTATCATTTATATCTCTCTACCTTTTTCGGACTCCACAGTAGGAATGCAGTTGAAGCTTTGTTAAGTAAAATCACAGCTAAATCAACTCAATAATCTTCTGCTGAGCAAATAATCAGATATGATTTTCTAAAACAGCAGTCTGGAGATTCAGAATAGAAAATAATTGCATTTTTCTTTACGTGCTATGGGATTCTCTTCTTATGTAACTTGGTCATATTGAAAAAGACACATTTAGATGTTACCTGCTTGGCAGTTTTTAGTATAAAATCAAAGCAAAATGATAAAAAAACTGCAATTAAACTTTTAATAGTTATTCTCTCAGAAAGAATTCAATTTAAAAGAGATACTTTTAAAGGTACATGAGCAATTTACTATTCTAGTTTCCAATTCAAAATTTCTCACCCTTATTTATCAAATATCAATACTGAATACATTGCCATGTGGTTGCTAATTATCAACAAAGCACACATACACACACATGCTATGGGTATGGTTACTTTAAGTACTTCAGTTAATCACACTCACACACACACACACACATCTCCAGAGCTTGAAAGTTCTAGTTATTAGTATGGGGTTTGTGATGAGCAATTTAGGCTGGCTATAAGTGGATATGTGTTATATTTTTCACAAGCTGTTATTTTCACTTTTGCAAAATCCCAAATTGAAAAGCAAGTTCTTTTTTAGGTGCATAGATACAAAGGTGGTCTGTAAAGTACCCAGCCACGTAATATGAAAAATACAGGCAGTTACAGTTGGATTTTTTCCAGATAGCCCTCATATCCTAAAGGTAAATAAATAATATGGACTAAAGATAGATATAATTAAAAAACAAAAATTTTAAATGCCTGTGCCTTTCCCTCAAACATTATTAGGTTTACTTAAGGTAGGAGACTGTTTCCTCTTTATTCCATATATTCCAGATTCATTTTGTTTTCCCTGAAAGAGCAAATAATGATAACACTTTACGGAAGCTATTTAAAGTTTCTGGCCTAAATAATCTACACTGGCTTAAATGAACTATACTAGGTGATGTATCTGGAATGTAAGGAAAAATGAGACAATTCCTGCCAACAAAAAATTCACAGGGGAGATAGGGGATAGAGAAACATCTAGAAAATGATTTCCTACTTTGCTGATTAAATACTTCATCTATTTCTTGCTCCTTTTCAATGCTTTATTGGTCTTTTACTGCTTATTTGCATGTTTACCTACATGCAAATAAGCAGGAAAACAAAAGGCAGTAAAATTCAAATCTGTTCACTTGTCAGTAGCATGTCCGGTAAAAATTTTGGTTGTAAAAGTTCAGATACAGGTCAATATCTTTTACTAGACTCTCTGGGCTTTACCACTCCATACTACCAAGAGCAACTGAAAGTTGGCTCTAGGCATTAGGGAGATAATAGGGGAAAAAACTGCCTATTATTGGACTATGGGAAGTTATTCATAATGTGATGCTTTAATTTACTGGGAAGAAAGCCTTAGTTAAAAATAAAATAAAAACATCATAAAGTAGTATCTTATTTCATTAATATTTTATTTTAAAATAGAAAATTTATTTTTATACAAAATATTTAATTCCTATGGATTACTTTAATTACCTTTTAATTATGCAACATGATTGATAATACTGATAATAAAACCTTAAAGTTGAATTTTAAATATTAATACTGGTTGCCTCTAAATGGCATAAAGTTTTAATACAATTATAGCTTTAAATTAATTAGAAAATGTTCACTTTGGTGGCTTCTCAAATTTCCCACGTAGAAACATATTTTTATAAAGTAGAAAATGTCTTTTCTCAAGTGTCAAAACTACATTTCCTTGTCAACAACTGTTTTAAGATGTCAAACAAATTGAGAAAGCAGACATGCTAGTAAGAATTAGGCTAGAAACCACTATGGTAAAGGGCCAAAGGGCTTGGCCATTATGATGAGGTTACTGATGTCACCAGTTTTCATCAAAAGATGGGTGATTTTAATAAGATGTTTTAGAAAACATGCTTTTTACATTTTCATTACAATACTTTGAACTACTTCAAGAAAATTATCTCTTTCCCCAGTCTGATAGAGATTAAACAGATTATGAAGCAATTACTCTTATAGCATTTATACGAGAGCTGTTTGGAAAAAAATTCAGCCATAAATGCCTCTATTTTTCTTATTATATGGCTGGATACTTTCTTGACAACCCTTATATTTCTCCAAAACCTCAAATGAAATCTGTGTAGTACATATGCTTAGCATATACTTCCAAATTTTAGACAGTGCTTAGAGAATAGTACTGACAAAGTAAGTAATAATTATTATTTTTGTCAGTAGCTATAAAACTTTTAAGATTTTATGATATATTCCTAATAATTAAAAAATGCTCTTAGTATTAACATTTTTTTCAAAATCCAGTCTTACTCATATATTTTTGTATTTAAACCTTCTCCTTCTATCATCAAAATTTCAGGGTTTGGAAAATGTGACAACTCAGGTTTAATTAAGATATATGAGTATTTAGCAGGATATCTTTATACTTTCATGTTATTGTGACAGTGGTGATGTAGAGTTAAACTGACAGAAATGAATCCAGCTCTCCGAGAACTCAGTAGTTAGTTGATTAATAGACTACACAGGTATGTTGAAAAAAGATTTTATAAATGTGTAAATTACTACTGTTATGTACGGTGCCTTAATACTTTAAATTACAGCTGGAGTTGGGGCTCAGGAATGTTTGGTTTACTCTTAAATTTGCTATGGCAGAATAATTCTAGATAATTCAGAAAAAGGGCACTTGTTTTAAAATGTAGATTTGTGAGGGCTTCTTTCTAGATCCTTTCAGCCAAGCTGGGTTAAACTTCCATAGCATGAAACCCAACATTCTTACAAAAACAGGTCCACTGAAGAAACTTTTTTTTTTTTTTTAATTTTTATTTTTAGAGGTGAAACAAAGAGGCAGTTTATTGGAAGTAGAAAGTACACTTCAAAGAGGTAGGCGCGGGCTCGAGCAGGAATACGGCTCAAGAGCCAAGAAACTATTTTCAACATTCATTAATTTGGAAACTTTCTTTGTTGTGACATGGGTAAGCATCGAAGTACTGATTGTGACTACAGTATTCAGTTCTATATCCTGATTAGACCCAAGCTATTTTCTACTAGAAAAATACCATGAAATCAGTGTTTTAGAGAAAAAAAATTCCCCAGAAGCTGAATTATGTTGTACAAAGTTATGTTTGTAAGGAGTTTTATCTATTCATTTCATTTTTATAAAACTAAGCAAAAGCAATGGAAGGTAAAAAAATGTTCTGTAGTAAAATAGGTGTTTTGTTAGAGAATATACGGGAAATCAAACTCTCTGGCCATGAGGCCATATTGCTGACTTCATAATTAGGACAACAGGCTCGGGTACATCCACAAATGGCACAGGAGGAAGACTAACAGCAATGGCAGACACTCCTTGTGTTTCACTGGTAGCACTAGCTCCATCTGCTCTTCCTAAGGACAGATGTCTCTTCCATTCAAAGTGCATCATTTCCTTCAAATGAAGAATTACCTTCTACAGTTTCCTGGTGTTCGGTGAGAGAAGTTTTAGGTTAGGGAAGGTGGTATTAGAAATGCCTTTCCCTCCTTCCTCCAGATTTAAACTTACACGATGCTACTGTTAGCTGAAACTAAACTGCTATTCCTACAATGAAGACAGTTCTGTTTGCTATTACAATGGTGATCAATTTTCTTTCCTCTCATGGTGTGCATATTTTAATAACACTGTACCATGGGAAATTTCCAACCAAGAGTAAATGATGTGATGAACTCTGTGTACTCATTATAGAGCTTCAACAATTATCACTACTTTGTCATTCTTGTTTTATCTATTACCTCCAATTTTGTTTCTTTTTTGATATTTTAAAGAAAATCTCAGATATATAAATATCTAACAAATTAGGACTATTTCTTAAAATAAAACCCTAACATCTTTATTATACCAATCAATAATGACAGTTTTAAAATACATCTAATATCCATCCAGTCAACATTCAGATTTTCCCAATTGTCTCAAAATTATTTTTTTAATAGTTGTTTTGTGCAGATTAGGATCCAAACAAGGTCCACACACAGTATTTGGTTCATATATCTCTTAAGTCTCTCTCTTTTTTTACTTGATATATACTGACACATACCTTAAGTCTCTTATCTAAGAAAATTTAGCCATCTTCCCCCCAACCCCCGCCCTCTTCATTGCTATTAATTTGTTGAAGAAACTGGGTCATCTGTCCTGTTCTGAACAGTGATGTCATTTAATACGATTTTCTAGCCCTTGTATTTCCTATAGTTAGATCTAGAGGCTTATAATTAAATTATTTTGGTATTTTATACCACATACCTTGGGGGAATACATGGAAACTTTTTCAAAGTTTGAATTCAGGAAAAGACACCTGAAAACAAACACATGTCTGGCTAATGAACTAGATTCAGAAAAAGAGGCTGAGATTTCAACCTGGTATGCTCTTGCTTTCACTATGCATTCACCGTAGTCATAGTAACCGTGGTATAACCTTAAAAATGTGTTTTAAAATAAACCCCCAAACATTATCACAAATAAAATATATTATGATTCTTATTTCTGTGGAAGTACAACCAAAGATCTTTCCTTCTTTCCTAAGGTTAAATTGACTGTATCTAGTAAAAAAGCTACTCCCTGTTACTAAGTGTAAAAAGGACACTTAAGAGATAGTAGTTCTAGTACATGAGGGAGAAAGATCAGTGTCTGGTGGAAATTATCAAGAATTACCTTACACTTACATTTGATTCTTAATATTACCTAACCTTTCTGCTTTTAAGAAAGCTTACAGAAAGTCATCTTAAAAAAAGACTAAAAAAGGGGGCACAGTAGGAACACGCAGCACAAGTCCCAGGGAAAAAGTGAACAAAGCTATTAATATAGTGTGTGGGTGATTTTTATTTATATAGAGGAGAATGTTTTATGTATGATTTTCTAAAGGTTATGCAAGAACCAAATGTACTGAATTGTAATAAAACTGCTCCATACTGGGAATTTTCCTGACACACTGCCAGTTCTTTTTAGTGGAGGCTGGAAACAATAGGGTTTCTTACTGCCCTTATACCAAGTTCACACTGAAGACAGCTAATTTGATCTCTATTAAACATAAAATGTAAAGGAAAATTAAACATTTCATTTTAGTATATGTGTCTGGAAAATACACAAAAGCAAGGAAAGATGAAACTGCTCTTATTGTGTATGTATGCTAGTAGAAAACACTGTCCATTAAAAACAACCTTGCTTTACAGAAGCAATATAGTTAAAGATATATGACTTACATTTGATTATGTCTTTAAACTTACATTTTCAACTTAACTCATAAGCAAATAAATACTTTAGTGATGATACACCTAGCTATAATAAAGTGAATTCGTAGTCCTAGAGGACTAAGAAAAATCATAGTTATATGGTGACACAGGGAGACTAGACTTTGGGTGGTGAGCACACAATGCAAGATACAGATGATGTATTATAGAATTGTACAGGTTAAACTTAAATTTAATTTAAAAAATTGTGTTGTGATGAGCATGAAGTATTAGGAGTTAGCACTGTTTTAAATAAGTTATAAAAATAAGAATGCCCTTGAAAAGTTCACCAACAAACTTCAAAAACATTATGTTGAGTCAAAGAAGTCAGACACAAAAGAATATCTAGTGTATTATTTCATACACAGGTAAAACTAATATATGGGATCAGAAATTAGAATAGTAGTTGTAGTGCAGGAGGCTAACTGGGAAGGGACGGCAGATACTTCCTAGGGTGACTGAAATGGTCTATGCTCTATATCTTCTCAGAGACATTGGTTAAATGGGTACATATATTTGTCAAACTCAAACTCTTAAGACCGCTGTGTTTTACTTAAAAAAAAAAACAGTTATTACACATGATGTTTTAAATCAGTAAATAGCAATTACTGAATGATTATGTTACTATAGACTCTCATTACATTTCTATATTAAACTATAGAGAAAGCCCAGCATAGGGAATTTTAACTTTTTTGTCTATAGTATACAATTCAGGAAGTGATTTTAAAAATCAGTATATATTACTGAGGGTTTACTATTTTATCTTACTCAGTTCTTGAGGGATAAAGAATAGAGAACTTGGTTTCTGCCTTCAAGATTATAATCTTGGAGTTCCCTGGTGGTGTAGTGGCTTAAGGCTTCGGCACTGGTGCTGTCAACGCTGCAGCCTGGGTTCAATTCCCAGCCAGGGAACTACCCACATACCAAAATAAAATAAAATAAAATAAAATACGACCATTAAAAAAAAAAATCTCAAGTTTGGCCATTTTAAGATAAAACTATTCAATCACCCACATACAATAAAGATATTTAAAAAAAAAGATTATAATCTTGGGAAAATTAGTTCACATGAAAGAAAAGGAAAAATATAAATTATAAATTTGTGTTATAAGATATATAGTCAGAAAAGATGATAAACAGTGATGTTCAGAAGAGTTTTAGCAAAGCCTTTGCAGTCACTCACTAAACTACTATTTACTAAGCATGTAGAGTGTGCAAGGCATTGGGGATACAAAGATAAATAAGATATAGTCCCTATTTCAGAAAAGCTATACTTGTCAGGAAAGAACTAGAAACCGAGTTTGATTTTCAAACTCTCACAGGATTTAGGAAAAGGTACAAAGCAGAGCATTCTAAGTGAGTGCAACATAATGAAGGTTCATGTTAACTTCATTAGTTTGATTTGAGTAGAAGGATTAATATTTACTAGGACTACATTTCATTCATTCTCCTTTTCCCAAGTAATCACTAGCTAATTTCTTTTACTTGAAGCTGGTAGACCTTGAGTAGATGGAATGATGTTAATAAGAAGTCATGTAAAAGAGAGTTATGATTATGATCTGAGAATCGTAATACCCCTTTGAGATTATGGGAAGTGTAACCTCCACTAGTCCCATACATGACTTTAACACAGAGTAGAATCATTTACTGATAGAAGAGGACTGCAATTAATTTGTTAACGTCAAGGAAATTTCAAGGTACAGCCACTCTAACAACAAATTTGATCATGGAATTATAATAGTGCTTGTAAGTTGCTGAAATGATTTAACCATTGGTAATCACTTAAGATGAAGTAGCCCAAATTTAAAGTACTAATCAAGAGCATTATTTTGACCTTTGAAGCACTATGGCTTGACAAGTCTACTGAATAATCTCTTTGATGGGTCAGTATTTCTTTTCAGCTAATTAACAATACATTAAAATAAAATTTGATTCCTGACTAATCAACTACATATTATAAAGGAGAGAAATGGTGCCTAACTCCACATCTTTATTGTGAAGTCAATCCTTTATTTATTAGTTTTAATATCTCCTTAGTTTAGTTTCACTTTAATGAAATTCTAACACAAATACTTTTTCTGCAGTAGAATTATGTTAGAGGATTTAAAAACTTCTGCCATCAAATGTAGGGCTTTCAAGTAGCTGTGCTGGTAGGATTCTTTAAGATGCTGCAAAAGAAAACTCCCTAATAGATTCAGGGGGATTTGAGAGAAAGGCAACTGCGTTTATCACCTTTTTTCTACAGAAAGTCCTTCCAGCATGCTCCTAGGTATCTTTCTAGCAAAGCTTATGATCAGACAATTATTTTGTTAAATTTCCCAAAAATGTTCTCAAGCAACAAAAATGCCTTCAACATGAAAGGTTGATGAAAAGATGGAGGAGCAGCATGTGGGAGCTATGTTGCAGAACACTTTTAACAATATAAAATTCTTCAAGAAAGATTAAATCGAGTTAGGAAAAATTAGGCGAGGAAAAGAACACTGATATGCAAACAAATCTTTGCAACAAGTGTAAAATAATATTTTCTTCAGTTTAAGCTATTTATTTATTTTCATATTGTTTAAACACACTAAAACTATGGCAGAAACAAGCTTGGATAGAGATACCTGTAACACTAAGTACCTATACCTATCATCATTTTAGTTATTTGTGCTGTTGCTGGATCTCACACTGAGGCATTACAAGGGGAAAAAATGTGTACATGTTAAGAATATCTATCCAGTGACATCATTTAGAATTTGAAATTTACTTTTATTAAAAGTATGAAATTTGCTACATTATCATATCAAATTAGTTCCCAATATTTTTAAAATGATAGCTAAGTTCTAAAAAATAGCATAGTACCTTTAAATATATAGCAACTTAAGCCTAAAAAAAACAAATAATTAGTGTAATGTGAAACTAATGTTAACAAATCTGGACTCAACGTTTATTCACTTTTATGCTGTTTTTACAACTTTTGGGTTTCAGAACAATATACAGAGAGCTTGAAAGTCTTCCATCCTTATGCCAAGAAAAAAGCTGAAAAAACTGAGACTCAACAAATCTTTTTAGATCTATCACAGAATTGAGGTCACAGGGCAAATGGCAACAGGGAATCACAATTTACCGGGACCAGAAACCATCAATGAGGCCAGCAACTGGTAGGATTACTTAAATGATAAATGACTATTGCTGGAGACTGAGCAAGAACTAGCTTGAGAGATTAAAAACTCCTGGGGGGCCCAATCTTTATGGGACCCCCATACTTTTGTGAGTTTCACTTCTAGGAGCCTCACCAGGTTCTTACTATGAATATTAAAGAACATTCCCCTTGTACTTCACTCCCAACAGTGGGAAGGGGAAACTAACCATTTTGAGATATACCCAGAGCATTTTGTTGTCCTGAACAAATGTATATCCTTAAGGGAAGTTACTTTACCAGAGCCTAACTGATTATGGGGGGTAGGGGGAAAGTTGAGAAGTAGGGGAAAAATGCTGAGGATCACTTGTGAAGGTTGCAGCTCAAGGATACAGGCTCACTAAAAGAGTAAGACCTAGGCATAGGATTATAGAATGCCTCCCCCAACCCGCCCCGGCCCTGCCCCATATTTTACCACCACATCAGCAGGGCTCCTGTATAATAACAAGGGGTTACAACTGAAGGACGTTTCAGATTCTTAAAGAAGGAATGACTAGGGAAACCCAAAAACAACAGGGGAGACAAAAACAAGGACACTAGAGAAAATTGTAGCCTCTGATACCTACCGCAACAACAAACGGTAAATGCAACCTAACTCCCAGCCAGATAAACAAAAAAACCTCATGCTAAAGGCATATCCACTTCAGTTCCATCTACCTGATACATCATGTCTGTTTTTCAACAAAAAAATTTAGCAAATATGCTAAAAGACAAAAATCACAGTCTGGAGAAACAAAGCAAGCATAAGAATCAGACTCAGCTGGAGCTGGAGTTATCATACTGGGAATTGAAAACAACTAAGATTAATATGCTAATGTTTTATTGGAAAAAGCAGACAACATGCAATAATAGATGGATAGAAACTCTAAGAAAGAATCTAAAAAAAAATGCTAGAAATAAAAAAACACCAATAAAAAATGCCTTTGATGAGCTCATCAACAGGATGGATGATTGAGAAAAATAATCAGTGATCTAATTTAAGCTATGTTGATAGAAACTTCCCAATCTAAATAGCAAAGAAAAAGAAAAAAAGACAAAAAAGAATATCCAACATCTGTGGGACAATTATAAAAGGTGTAAATATGTAACAATAGGAATACCAGAATATTTGAAATAATAATGGCTGAGATTTCCCAAGACTAATGATAGACACCAAACCACAGATCCAGGATGCTCAGAAAACACCAAGCAGGAAAATACAAACAACAAATAAACAAAAAACACCAAAAACTACACTGAAGGAATACCATATTTAAACTACAGAAAATCAACGATGAAGAGAAAGTCTTGAAAGATGCGGGGGGGGGGGGCGGGGGGGGGAGAGCAAATCCTTACCTAGAGAGAAGCAAGGATGAGAGTTTTATCAGACTTCTTTTAAACTATGCAAGAGAGTGGAATGAAATATTTAAAAATGTTGAAAGAAAAAACCCCACCAACACAGAATTTTGTATCCAATGAAATTATCCTTCAAAAGTGAAGGAAATAATGACTTTTTCTCACGAACAAAAACTGAGCATCTGTCACCAACAGACTTGTCTTATAAGAAATATTTCAAGAAGTTCTTCAGAGAGAGGAAAAATGACATAGATCAAAAACTTGGATCTACATAAAGGAAGGAAGACCATTTAAGAAGCAATAAATGAAAGTAAGAGAAAACAATTTAGTTTTCTTATTTTTAAATAAGAAATGTTCAAAATGATAATAGAAGCAATACAAGGGCTGTCCAGAAAAAAATCCAGCCATAAATGCCTCTATTTTTCATATTACATGGTTGGATACTTTCCAGACAGCCTTCGTACACTGAATGATTACAGTTTATGGATAAATGAAATGTATGATAGCAATGTTGTAAGGGACATCAGAAAGGAATTGTGTTATATAATAGGAATTGGTTTACTCTGTTAGAAGGTACTGACACCATTTGTGAAGTGGTATAGTGTTATCTGAAAGCAGACTTAGATTAGTTGTAAATATGCTGCCAATGTAAGTATAACTGATACACTAAGAGAGGAAAGAAAATAGAATTATATAAAATGCTCAATTAAAAACAGAGAAACCAGAACAGTGGAAGACAAAAAAAACAAAACAAAGAACAAGGGCAACAAATAAAAATTAATTATAAACATGGTAGATCTTGATCCAATTATGTCAGTAATAGGTAAAAAAACAAGACCCAACTACATGTTGTCTGTAAGAAACCCATTTTAAATATAAAGACAAAGACAGATTAAAAGGATGGAGAAAGATACCAAATAAAGCTGGAGTATCTATTTTCATTTCAGACAAAGCAGATTTCAGACCAAAGACATTTTTATCAAGGATAAAGAGAGACAATTACATGATGAAAAGGGGTTCATTTCATTCTCCAAGAAGACTTAACAATGCCATATGTGTATGCACCTAACAAAAGAGCATGAAAATATGTGAAGCAAAAACTGATAGAAATGTTTTTAGAAACAAATTCACTATTAGAGCCTTCAATGCACCTCTAACAGAAATAGACAGATCCAGCAGACAGGAAATCAATAGGATATAGTTGAACTGAACAGCACCAACCATCAACTGGATCTTGTTGACATTTATAGAATACTTCATCCAACAACAGTAGAATACATCTTCTTCTCAAGCTAATACGGAACATTCACCAAGAGAAACCACACTCTGGGGCATATAATATATCTTAACCAATGTAAAAGAAAAGAAATCATACAAAGAATCTCTCGGACAAAAATGGAATTAAACTAGCAATCAATTAACAGAAAGATAGCCAGAATATCCTTGAAATATTTGGAGATTAAACAACACACTTCTAAATAACACATGGGTCAAAGAAATCTCAAGAAAAATTTAAAAATAGTTTGAACTAAGTGAAAATGAAAAGACAACTGTTGTGTAATAAAAAATTTGGCTGGTCTTTGTTCCCAGTTCCTGGGAATGAGCCTCTAAATCCTAGAGTGACAGGATCATCTTTGTTATTCATGGTGAGACCTGATAGTTTATGTTAATGAGGTGATCATGGTGAACCCCTAGACAGGTTATACTATGGAGATGACTCAGGATAGGGCTGCCCACACTAGAAAGACCAACGATTAATAATATGTGATTAGAGACTTGGGTCTTTGAGTCAGCTGACCTCTGGGGAAGGAAGAGGGACTAGAAACTGAGTTTAACCACACAGCCAAAGATTCCATGTAATTAAACTGTAATAAAAACTCTGGACAGCTTGGGTGAGTTTCCCTGGTTAACAATAAATACTCTGTGCATACTATTGCACATTGATGGGCAGGAAGGGTGACATGTCTAGATAGACTCCATGGGGAGAGAACACTGGAAGGTAAATATTTTGGGTAGGGGAAAGCAAGGCAATTTTAATTTTGTTAAATGTAAATTTTAAAGGCAAAAGAAAGGATATTAAAACCTCTTCCTTTACTATATATTGTATGATTCCAATTATATGAAATGTCCCTAATAGGCAATCTAAAAAAAGGTAAAAAGTAAAATAGTGGGTTGCCTAGGGTTGATGGAGACTGGGGCCTGGGCGCTGAGGACTGCAGGGTGTGGAGCTTCCTTTTGGAGTATAAAAACGCTTTAAAACTGACTGTGATGGTGGATGAACAATTCTGCGAATATACAAATCCAAAGCCACTGAACTACACACTTTAAGTGGGTGGGCTGTAAGGAATGTAAATTACAACTCAATAAAGCTGTTTAAAAAACAGCTGCTCGAAAAAATAGATCGACCAACCACACACTGGGGGAAAACATTTGCAGAAGACACATCTGATAAAGGGCTGTTATTCAAAATATACAAAAAACTCTTAAAACTCAACAATAAGAAAACAAACAATACAAATTTTACAATGATCCAAAGGCCTTAACAGACACCTCGCCAAGAAGATACACAGATGGTGAATAAGCATATGAAAAGATGTGCTACATTTCATGTCAATCAGGGAAACACAAAGTAAAACACTGAGACACCACTATACACCTATTAGAACAGCCAAAGTTCCTAACACTGACAATGCCAAATGCTGGTGAGGATGTGGAGCAACAGGAACTCTCATTCACTGTGGTGGGAATGCACAATGGTACAGCTACTATGGAAGAGAGTTTGGCACTTTCTTATAAAACTAAACATACTCTTACTACATTATCCAGAGCAATCACGCTCTGTGGTATTCAGCCAAAGGAGCTGAAAATTATGGCCACACGAAAACCTGTACATGCATGCTTATAGCAGCTTTATTCATAATTGCCAAAACTTGGAAGCAACCAAGATGCCCTTCAGTCGTAGATGAGTGGATTAATAAGCTGTGGTATATGCAGACAATGGAATATTATTAAGCACCGAAAAGAAATGAGCTATAAAGCCATGAAAAGACATGGAGGAAACATAAATGCATATTACTAAGTGAAAGAAGCCAGTCTGAAAAGGCTACATACTGTATATGACCTTCAGGAAAAGGCAAAACGATGGAGACAGTAAAAAGATGAACTGTTTCAGGGATAGGAGGGGAGGGAGGATGAACAGGCGGAGCACAGAGGATTTTTAAGGCAGTGAAACCTACGCTGTGTGATACTGTAATGGTGCGTACATGTCATTATACATTTGTCCAAACCCATAAACTGTACAACACCCTATGGATTTGGGTGACAATAATGTGTCAGTGTAGGTTCATCAGTTGTAACGAAGGCACTGTTCTCATAGAGGGTGCTGAAACTGAAGGAGGCTATGCATTCTGGGGGGCAGGAGTACATGGCAATCTCTTTCCTCTCAATATTGTTGTGAGCCATAAAATTGCTCTGAAAAAATAAAAGTCTACAAAGAAAAAACACAAATAAGACTGAAGCAAAAGAAACGAAAGGATTAAATAGAAGGTATACATATATTTACCCATTAAATCCATTAAGAAAGCCAAAAAACAACAAAACTGAAAACAAAAATCCCACTTGCTCTGTTGAAAACACTACTGTAGATTAAAAAGTGAAGTTTAATTTTAATATACATTAAAAACATGAGTAAGTGACAAATTTAAGAGTCAATGATAAGAGTAAGGACCTGAGTATAGATAAAAGGATGGTGGACAGGCCGTTTAATTATATTGCAATATACAAATATTTCATAAAAATTCAGTCACCACTACAGCTTGCAAGTTTCACATATAATTTTGATGTATCTAGAATGGATGAAAACTTATAAAGTTAAGATGATCTTATCAGTAGAAAAGATATTCTAAACCAGCTTAGCCAAAAGCAGCATTTTGATTGCCTAATTTAACTTTGTAAAGGAGAAGTAAATCTTATAGCTGGTCTCTGTAAACCTCACAGCTGGAACATTCTAACAGCACCTTGCAGTTTCCAGTGATCAAAGTAAGTTACTTTATATACTAAACTAAGAATTTCATAATAGAAATAATGTAACGCCAGGAGGTGCAGTTATCGTGAAATAATTACACTCCTGGGAGATAACAGGCACAAGGATGTACCCCAGGGGTGTGATTATCCCATGATAACCACATCCACTGAAATTGCCTTATTGCAAAAATAATCTCTATTCACTGGTGAGACATTATTCAATAGGTGATTTTTTTTTTAAATGAAAAGATTTTTTAGCTTGAATCTGCAAGTGGATTAGGAAATTGGCCAGTTTGTTTTTCATAGCATTCAAATTCCAAATACAACATTACTATTATTTGCCTTCCTATCTGATAGAGTTTTGTTTTGGTTTTGAGAAACATTTAAGAGTTTCTATTAGTGTTAGTTAAGTGGTACTGCTAAATTCAGGTCAAACTTTAAAGGTATTAAATGAGCAATACAATTTTAAATTATTTCTATATACAATTATAATCCTTCTAACACAATGCTTACTTAAACACTATAAATGTACAACCACTGTTAATATTTTGGTCTACCTCCTTTCAGGAATTTTTCTAAAAGTATCTGTCTATATATTACCCTAAAGATACAAAGAGAAACATGAATAAAATCCAGAATATACTTGTTTTATAATCTGCTCTTTTTATTTGACTGAATGTTATAAACAACATCCGTATCATTAAGCAATCTTCATAAAATTTTTAATGGCTGCATAGTATAGAATTCTACTGTCAATATCCTATAATTATTCCCTTAATATCTTTTTCTCTTAGTATTAGACACAATACTTTGCAACAATGATTATTCCCTTAGAATAAATTCATGACTGTGTAATATTAGTAAAACTTAAACAAAAAATAAAAAATAAAAAAGGTTCTATTTCCCAAATATTTAATTGTTCTTGTTTATATACAGCTGAAGCTGACTTCTTCTCTCAATCTTGACAGTGCATCCAAAATAGATCAGTAACTTTCAGCATCTTATGTGGTATCAGATGCTGAAAGTTACTGATTTACTCTTACCATAATTTTATCACAGAGTTCAGTGCTTTGAGATAACCTTAGATAAGGTATGGGCTTTAAGAAATAAAAAATGTCCTGTATACAAGGACTGTCTGGAAAGTATCCAGCCATATATGAGAAATAGAGGCATTTATGACTGGATTTTTTCTGGATAGCCCTCTATTGACCTGTATTTGTTCTCATACTAACACCCCACAGATCAATTAAGCAGCTTGCTTCAAGTTACATGGCTATTAGGTAGCAGAATAGGTTTAAAATAAGGCATCTACTAGCTCCATAGCTCCTGGTCTGTGCTTTTAGCCACTAAATACATTGTTTCTTTGAATTTATGGTACACTCTGTGTGGAAGGCTGTTTTTTCTGCCTAAGATGCCAGATGCTCTGCTCTCAGATCTTGCATGACTATATTTTCCCTGTCATTTAGAGGTCTCAGCCGTATTTTCCTTCCTAAGCAGGGCCCTTCCTTATCACTTAAGTTATTTCCCATTTTGTTATCATAGTATCCAATTACTTTGTATCATTCCCAATTAATAAAAATTAAGGAAGGACCTTTTCTTTCCTGATATTGTATTCCTAGAGCCTAGGAAAAAGGCCTGGCACAGAATAAATGAGTTTATTTTACCAACCCTTCACCGATGAACATTTAGGGTTGTTTCTAACCTTTCACCACTATAAATCTTTGAACATATACCTTGTCGCCTACTATAAATTCCTGGAAGCTGAATTTCTAGATAAAAGGATATGCATGTTTTTAAGGCTTTTGATACATATTATAAAATGATTCTTCAGAAAGGCTGCCCCAATTTATCAACAGTGTATTAAAATGTTCATTTACCATACCTGCTCCAACACTGGATGCATAGTTCTTTTAAATCTTTACCAAATTTGATAGACAAAAAGATAAAATATTACTTCAATTTTTACTTTTTTGGGGTTATTATTAATATTTTTGAAAATGTGCTCATAGCTTTAATTATTTGAATTACTCCTTTTGTAAAACACATATTTGTGTCCTTCGTTTCTTTGAACTTTGTATGTAATATTTTTCATACTGACTTGAAAGAACATTTTATATATTAGGAATGTTATATATTAGGAATGTGAACTACAGTATTTCAATAAAGGTAGTATTTTTCATCCTCTACCACTAACACTGCTCAGCTTATTTAGATAGAATGAGTCACTAATTTGTAGACTTCTCAAGTGTGGTTACACATATGGTAAAACCAGATAGGAGACAAAAATTGGATCATTTTTCAACCTCATTCATTTTATTTTGAAAAAGTTCATTCAATTAAGAACAGTATGACAGTAGAACCCCACCATTAAGTGGGGTCCAAAACTTTGATTTCATAAAATGAGTGATTGCATTATTATAAGGTTAATGAATATAAATGGAGGCTGGAGAAGAGCCAATAACCAGCTTCATTACATCTAAATTCACTGTTTTCAATATTCTTAAAAATAGGTAACTAAATAGCACAAGTTCTTTTGATTGCTAGTAGACGTTCTAATATAGACTCAAGAGAAAGTAGGTCTAATTGATTACTAAATAAAGCACTAAGTCTGGAATCTAACTACTCATCCTCTCAGAAACGGAATACAAATTAAAACAAGGTCAAGGAACAAAGACAGCTACTACTACTGCCCACCCCTAGTCAACACAGGAGTCATGTGGTAATAAGGGCATCACAAGTATGTAGTGAAGGAAGAGATGAGAAACATGCAACCTCTTTCAGAAAACAGAATATACTTTTCAGATATTCCCTGTGACTACTAAAATTAGTGGTCAGAAATATTTGAGCCAATGGGTTCTTCATATACAAAGGGGGGGATCCAAAAAACTCCAAAATTTTTAAATAAAAACTTGTATATTTATTCTTACATGGTTAAACTTCAGTCACCTTGAAAGTACTCTGCTTGATGCAATAAACCTATTGCGATGCTTTCTCCACTGTTCAAAACAGTTTTGAAATTGTCGATTTTGCCTTTTAGTGCTTCTGCCATTTTGTTTCACCTTGTCCACATTGACAGAACATTTCCCTTTGAGGACTTTTTTCATCCAGGGAAACAAAAAAAAGTTTCTCAGGGTGAGACTAAGTGAATAGAGAGGGTGGGGCATAGAGTCATGCCATTTTTGGTTAAAAATTGCTGAACACTCAGTTCGGTGTGGGCAGATGTGCTGTCATGCGCACGATGTTCGTGTAAATCACCCATCATGAAATAGGCAAATGCAATGAAAAGTCTCCAAAAAAAAAAAAATTCACTGAAGCCGAATGCAGCCTCTCACAACGATGCCAGCAGGTACACTGATGCAGATGGGTTTCTAGAACACTCACCTAGCAGGGGTAACCTGTGCTATAAGGGGCCTGCCCTCCAGAAGATAATTACAGTATTTTTGGGTCCCCCTTTGTATGACCTACTCCACCCCTATTTTCTTTGGGGCTTTATTTCTTTTGGGACCTCTTTTCCTTCTTCTACCAACTGGGTGGGGGCAGGAGAGGAAGGAGCACCAGCACATAAGTTTTAAGATACAGGCACTGTATAGCATCAGTGGGATGGTCTCTTGTCAGAGACTATCAGACCAAGTCTGTATCAATATTCTCTCACTGCTGAGCAAATAGTTTTCCCTTACTTTAACTGTGGCTTCTTAATCTTTCCTTAGAGCAAAAAAAATTTTTCAAAACTCAGTCATAATACTCTATCTGTGTACTTCCACTACCTATTCTGACATCAATCAACACCATTAAAGAAAGTGTCAAAGTTGATAATGGATCAAATTCCTAAACTCACAACACAAAAACTGGCTGGCATCTTGAATCCTACAGCTTGCATTTGGCTTGCTGGAAAGAAGCAGGAGCTCCAGCTATAGATTAGAGGTTGAAGGTCATATGCTGATTGAGGGTGAACCCTGGGCCCAGAGGTGGCATGGAAGCCACAGGGAATCTAAGGAGGTACATTAGAGGCCTAGATGAGCTGAGGATGGGGTTTCATGCCCACAGCATTTGCTTCAGTAGAGCAGCACTGCCTTTATGTGTTCTATATGCTGGGTTGCATGTAAAATTTCTTTTAAAAAAATTAAAATAAAAGAATAAGGTTTTATAGTTGCTTTAAAAATGCTAAAAATCTTTTGAGTTATACTATCATCTTTATTTTAAAATGAGGAATTGGAAGCTCATAAAAGTAAAATGACTTGCTTAAGGAGATAGGGTTAAGCAGGTTATTTCTATTATAATTATAATATTTGCCTGAGTTATGGTTGTATAAGTGTGGTTGTCTCAATAATATACTAACAAAGCACTCAGTTTTAATATCTTTTTATAAAAAGAACACAAATGATACCAACCTTTCTTATGTAAACAATAATATGCAGGAAAGTAAATAATTTTCAAGTAAAAACCAATTTTAACATAGTTATTATCTTTTAAACTCAGTTTTGATTTTATCTCTGAACTGAAAAGAAGCAATTGCTAAGGTTCCTAGTCCAGCTGATTTTTATACTTCAGGAGAACATAAATAGGAGAAATAACTATTCCTTATTAGGTTACTAACATGATAAACTATGTTTAATAGATCTTTTACTTTTTTAAAATCAAGTTCATTAAGCCCTTGGCTAGAAACATTAAATTTAATCCTAATATACAGCATTTCAAATTCAAAACATATGACCAGAGTTTCTCATTAACCATCATACTTTGGGAATATGCCTTAGTTTAAAAAACGCAACCCAACCCAAACCAAAGCAAATCAAAATAAAACAATACCTAGAAACATTAAAGAATAATGTTACTACAAATAAATCATGTCTAGTGCCTACCTGAGCAATCAGTAGAAACTGAACTTGCATTGATTCCAGAAAGACCAAACAAAGGACATTCTCGATCTGTGTTGACATGACCCCATTTGTGACATTTAATGCACCTCACATTTCGAACCTGAAAAATGTGAACACTATTTTTGGTTACTAAAAAACTAAGAATCAAATCAATGTTCAAATCCTTACTCTTTCGTAGAGTTTAAATTAAATTACTTTCTAAAAGATCTCAGAAAAAGAGATTTGGTAATTCAATACAAGTACTAAAATCTTTTACTATAAATTCCCCCTAAAAGCTAAGCTAAATTCTGTTTCTTTTTTAGACTTACTTGGTGGCAGTAAAACAATGCTATCCAAGAAAAAATAATAAAATACCAGAAAAGAATTATGTTATGGATTAATCTTAAATTCTCTAAATTTAAAAAGTTTAACCTTCAAAGTATCTATTTCCTGAACCAGTGGTTGGCATATTTTTTGTAAAGGGCCAGATAGTGAGTATTTTAGGTTTTATGGGCCAGAGGTCTCTGCTAGAACTATTCAACTCTGCCCAAGTAGCAGAAAAACAACCACAGACAACAGGTAAATGAGTAAGCATGACAGTATTACAAAAATTTTATTTGTAACAAGAATCTGGCTCTCTGGTGATAGTCTGTCCTGGTTTTAAACAAACAGCTTTTCATCTTTTCTTGACCTTGAGCTAATTCTCCAAATTCCTTGAAAACTGTAGGGACCATTATCATTACAACCCCACAACAAAACTTGGATTCCTATCTTTATAAGTTTATTACATTTAATGTTTCCTCCCCTATTCCTTCCATCTGATACAAATGGAAACCATAGAGCCCTTTTCAGCTTCTACCTTTTGGGCAACAATATAAAGAAGTATTTATTCAATAAAAATTATTCTTACAGAGTGAAATATGTGTCACTTGCCTGAATACCAAAGGGCTGATCTCTGATGTTCATGTCATCCTTGGCATATCTATTAAGTACAGAAAATGTACAAACAATATTAAGAATAATTTAATAAATTCAGTTAGTCAGTCTTATAGTTCTAAGTAAATGACAAAATGTATAACTGCAATAAATATACAGAACTATAAAATCTATTTAGAATTTCCAAACACCACTTTGTTATTAAGTATCCAATATAATGATTTGTGATTTAAAAAACTGAAAAAATAAATAAAACTGAAGACTATGATCAAGCAAATTAGTTGTATATGACAATCACTGAAAATACTTTCACACATTAGATGCCTTCTCTAGTTAATGAAAAGGCAGTGTAAGATGGGATATCAGATAAATTTAAATAAATATTTTATCTTAAAAGAAAACCAGTTCTTACTTTTCTCGTGGGGCTCCTTTCTGCCATTCAAATTTGAATTCAGTTTCTCCTTCTGTTTCTTCTTTCTAAAAACATTAATTAAAAAGTCTTTCAATTTTTCCCTAAAATTACAATCCATTACAAATAAATTCAAAGAAAAAAAGTACATTACCTCTTTGTTTTCTTGATTGCATATCAAAAATATGGGGGAAAAAAAGTAGATTAAATTAAAAACTTTATAAACATCTATCATATACTACACTATGATATCATGGTATTTAATTGTAATTTGTTAGAATTTATTTGACTGCATTCTCTTTCACAAAATTCAAATAACTGAGGGATAAAATACAATATTAAATAAGAGATAGTATTTAATAAGCATATTAATTCCTAATTTTTAAACTTTTATATTTTTCATTCACAGTGAATATTTTGCTTTCTATTTACAATTATATTCAGTAAAAAGAAATAGATATATACATAAATTATAAAAAAAATAAATACAGTAGACTCTCAGTTAACCAGCACCCATGGGAATTGGTAGATACCAGATAAATGTAAGTAGACTCACCATTAACCAGCATTTAAACAACAGGCAAAATCTCGAGCAACCAGGCTTGAATTCTGGTTAATGGAGAATCTACTGTACACTTCTGCTAATGCTGAGATTTTTTTTCCTCTCCAAAGGACAAGTACTGAAATATCAGTAGATGAGATAAGTATTTTTAGTATTTATTCTATTGTAGTGATTATAGTATTTTTAAGAAATTATCTTTACAGAACAGCAATTTTGTATCATGAAGAGCAACTTTTAAAAAATGTCTGTTAAAACAGTTCTCAAACTTTAGTTGCAAACATATCAAAGACTTAAAAAAAGGAAATGAGATGAGTACCTTTTTTAGCTCCTGGTGGGGCCTCATATGAGTACATGAAATTAAGGCCATTCTTTACACGTTCATCTCCCATAAGCAATCTAAATAAAATAAGACATAAGTTAATTTTATTAATACATAGTGGGGAAAATTATATAATAACTGTCCCCCAATGTTCCAAAACCTTAAGGAAATTAAGATAAAATATTTTTGTTGGAGATAAAGTTCCAAAATTTTACTCCATTCATTAGATATCTGAAATATCTGAGAGTCTATATGATAAAAAAAAAAAAATGATTAAATAAATAACTAAATGAGAGAAAGGGAAAAGTTGTCTTTCCAGAGGAATTCAATTTAAAAAAAAATGTAGAGGAAATGAGAGAAATAAAAAATCACCATTAGAATACCACCAAAGAATGGTGGTAATAATACAGGCAAGATCCACCAAAGAATGCTAAAATTAGTGGGCAAAAGTTCCAGGAGAAATGGGATATTTGTAGCTTTAAATATTTATTAATTACAAAGGGAAAAAGGTAAGTCTTTTTTCTAAAGATAAAGAATAAACAAACTATGAGCTGTTGGAAACCTACTTTTCTACCTCCACTATTTCTTTATCAGTATAACTCAACTATTTGGCTTCTTCCTGGACACCCTCTATGTCCTACTTTCCCACTGTGCTGATCTTTAACAAGCTTTTACTACATGTAAATCAGGGCTTCTTAATAGTGGTGCTATTGATATTTTCAATTAGGTCCTTCTTTCTTGTGTGTCCAGTGCTTTGGAGACTGTTATTCAGCATCCCTAGTCTCCACTCATGAAATTCTGGTAGCACCCAACCCCTGAGTTGTGACAATCAAAATGTGACAAAAATGTGACAAAGATGTGTCCAAACATTGTCACATGTCCCTGGGGGGGGGGGGGGCAATAATAGCCCTTGGTTGAGGACCACTAACCTAAATCTTTTTCATTCTTTATAGTTCAGCTAAAATGCCACCTCTTTCATGACATCTTACCTTGTTACCCCAAATGGAATCATTCTGTCCTATGTCAGCATGCTCTCATTTTTAAAGCAGGGTGTTTTTAATACATCAGTTATGATATTCATCCTTGAACTATACATCAGTCACTAGATTTTCTTGAAGGTAGAGAGAAATTACATATCACACTTCTATAGGTCCCTACCACACAATTTGTTGTCTTGCATGAAGTAGGTACTTAATAAAATTTAATGAGATTACATAAAATTAGTGAGAAAAGTACTTAATTAAATTAAATGTTTTATTTCTTTAATTTTGCTCTCAATATATTTTAAAAAGAGTATTTAGTAGTAATAGTTTAGTATTACTTTGCTTAAGTTCCATATTTTGATGAAAAACAGAACTGAGTAGAAGTGAGGTCCAAGTAACTAAAGCACTACTATTCAATTGCTTGATTAACCAAGAGAAACCAGCTTCAGAGTTATACATGCAAACACACACATAAAATAACAATAGCAGCATCAATAGATGATTAATATAAAGAAGAGGTGATATATATATACAATGGAATATTACTCAGCCATAAAAAAGAGTGAAGCCTTACCATTTGTGACAACATGGATAGACCTAAAGGGTATTATGCTAAGTGAAATAAGTCAGACAGAGAAAGAAAAATGCTGTATGATTTCACTTGTATGTAGAATCTAGAACAATATAAATGAACAAAAATAGAAACAAACTCATAGTTACGGAGAGCAAACTGATGGTTGCCAGATGGGAGGAGGGTTGGGAGGCTGGGTGAAAATGGTGAAGGGATTAAGTACAAATTGGGAGTTATAAAATAGTCATGGGGATGTAAAGTCCAGCATAGGGAATATAGTAAAAAATACTGTAATAACTATGTATGGTGCTGGGGGGGTACTAGACTTACAGGGTATTACTCTGTAAATTATATAAATGTCTAGGCGGTACACCTGAAACTAATATAAAATAATACTGCATGTCACCTGTAATTGAAATAAAATGACAATAGCTGAAGGGCAGGTACTTTGCTGAAACAAACCAATGAAGAACTAACTCTAGCCAGGATCCTGCCACTAACAGAACAATGACATGCAAGTCAACTAGAGAGACTCACTTTGCTTCGTGAAGTTGTCCTGTGCATCTTTTCATTTTAGTGTATTTTAAAGAAATATCTTTGTGAAAGGTCTCAGTAGTTTGAGTATAGACTTTCATTGTTCTTCTAAGCCTTACCTAAATTGGGACTTACTAATAAACCATATATAAAGTCACATCAACCTAAATTTTATGTGAATTATGAATAAAGCTAGAAAAGTGGCCATCTACAAATATAAGTAAAGATAATTCAGAAATAATAGAATCTTATGATTAAGACATTCAATTAAAAATGATCCCATATGATTCAGTATGGGATCATTCTCATGCAACTGATCATTCTAAAAAAGTGGCTTCCAATCTTTTTCCATTTGTGTACCCCTTTTAAACCCATTTCTATAAAAGGTACCCCTTGTTTTTAAAACAGCTGTTTTTAAATACTGACACTTTTGTTCAGCATCTATCTTAATGTAAAATAGTAGAAATTAGGTAATAAGTTAGGAAAGAAAAATTACATTAACAGTACAAACCACAGATTTAATTTTATAATATTCATAACAGTCAAATATTGATAATGATCAAGTATTTAAACATTAAATATAAAAACTACCTGAAAAGAATCACGATTAAAGACAACACACTTACTTTTACTGTCAATGACTAAACTGATCAAACAGTATGGTGACAGATGTATTTATATGTTTGGGGAAGTTCTAGAAATATTACAAATGGATTGTTCTAAAACTGTGCATAATGAATAGTAGGAGAGCAGTTTGGGGGAAGGGTTCAAAACCACACTCCTTCCAATCATCATTTGCTAATGTGATCTAATTTTGAAGTGTTTCCACTAATGGTGATTCAAACTTAACATTTATTGTTCCATAACTAATGTTCTGCCTTTTTTTAACTTTGTTTTTTCACCATTACCGATTATTTTTTGCGTACTCCTGAATGTCCCAGCATGTAACTAACCCCAGGGGGACATATACCACTGGTTGGGAACTGATGTTCTAAAATCACTAGCATAGTGGAATTTCTTACCTATTATCATATGACTCTTGTTCTTTAAGATATTGTTGCATTAATTCTTCTTGTTTCTTCTTATCATATGCTATTTTCTGTTCTGCCATCCATACCTAAATTAGTGATGTAAAAATTTAAATTAAATAGGAAGTTTGCTTTTCTAATAAAATATAAAATGCTATTGTATACAGTTTACAACATGATCTATTTTGCTCATAATGACATCATCACAAAATAACATCTGAAAAGTCTTATTTGTACATTGATACAAATCCCTAAGTCCAACTGCTCAAAACAACTAAACTTTCAAGCCAAATATCAAACTTGAGAATTACTCTGAGTGGCATAACAGTGTCTTGTTGTGTTATTTCAGAGAGGAAAACAATCATCTCTCTACATGGACTATGTCTAGACTAGTAAATAGAAAAGGCACAACCAGTAGGGTTGACATGGATGCCAATGGATATCACTGATATCCCAAGAGAGGAGAAATGGAGAAGAAAGAAGAAAATGGGAAAGGAAATGAAAGATAGTTGTAGAAATAAAGGGAAGAGACAAAAGAGATAAGAGAGAGGTGTGTCAGATATCTCAAGGGCAACACCACCACAGGCTGCATGCGTCCCTATATGAAATTCCCCAAATCATAAAAGTGGTGAAGGTAAAAAGCCTACACAACTTATGTAAGATATTTAATCATGTTAATTCAGGTTTAAAAGGTATCAATGCCTTCCTATCAACTTTAGAATAAAAGACAAAGTGACAACCATTCAATATAAACAGTAACTCAAAGCTTTTTCTCCAAACATACTAAGCTTCTTTTTTTTTTAAATTCATTTTTATTGTTAGACTTACTGGGGTGACATCTGTTAGCAAGGATTCATACTAAGCTTTAAGAAGGTAAATTTGAAAATAAATACTTACATTGATAAAAATATAATTATTAACTGTGGACAGGGACAGATAAGTGTGGGGAGCACGATGTGGACCAAGACTGCCATTATTCAATTTTAGAAGCAAAAAGTGGGTAGTTATTAGTATTTTAGTAGTCTTAAGATAGGAAGGTTCTATGGGGACACAGTTTGAGATGTGGACAAGAAGGATCAGTATGGTGATAAAAGCAAAAATTGAAATGAAAAGAGAACCCTTCAGGGACAGAATATACCAGAAATTTCTTTTGGTATAAGTTCCTGAAAGTTTCTTCCACTGACTTCCTATCTAACAATGTAATGTTATAGAAGAAAAACCTACACTTGGGATAGGCAGTAAAAAGTGCATGTTTGGAACTGTCACTGTAGCTCAAAATGCAAACAGTTGTAACCGAGAAATGCAAAGTGTCCTTGCCTGGTAGAATAACATATTAATAATAACATTCTAATGAATAATATATTACTTCTAAAAGAATAACTACCATTTGCTTTAGGTTTTATAAAGTTATTTTACTATCTCAATTGCTCAAGAGCTCAAATACACACTGGGTATTTATCATGGACTGAAATAAAAAGTAATAAAACATATTCTTACCTTGAAAATGCACAGAATCCACTAACAGAAAATTATACTAACTTTTCTGCATGTTTAAGCTATTCATAATAAAAAGATCAAAACTGTATAAATAAATAATAATAAAGTTTGACATCTGGATAAGAGATATGTACAAGCAATAGAACAAGACAGTGATTAGCTTTAGGGAGCAGGAAGGAAGGCTGGTATAACGAAATGCTTTACAGCAACTTTTGGTTTTACAAAGTTATTTTTTAAAATTAATAATTAAATTCGTAGGTAACCAATGTTATCTATTTCTGATACATCTATACCCTTCCAAAGATGTTCTAATGCACATATGCTAAAATTATATATTTTTATATATATATATATATATATATATATATATATATATATATAAATAAATAAAACAAACATACATATTTTTTCTTACTCTTTTCATAAATGGTAACATATATTGCATGCACACACACACACACATACACAGAGTATGCACAAAGTAAAATTCTGTACTGTGGAGATCACTCCCAGATCAGTAACCAAAAAAGCTTTCTTATACTTGCGGGGAGGGAGCCGAGTATCATTCTATTGTGGGGCTTTACCATCACAAACTCTGATCCAACAAATAACCCTATACACAAGTAACTTCATACACGTTAAGCAGGGTTTTGACGAGGATCAAAATTTTGCCAAGAAAAAAACAGGGAAAGATATTACTGGGACAGGGAACAATTCAGACAAAGGCCCAAAGGTATAAAATAGGAATTAAGTAGTTTGATATTACTGGAGTATAAAATCTGAGGTGGAAGAATGGCAGTTGGGGATGAAGAAGGAAAAATAAACTGGAGCCAGATTACTGGGACTTAATCCTGTAGTGTTTTAATAAGGAGCGGAAAGAGATCAGATTTGTACTTTAAAAGACTACTCGGTGTAAACAACCCAAATATGCAAGTGATGAATCGACAAATAAAATGTGCTATATCCACACAATGGAAACATTCAGCAATAAAAAGGAATGCAATACTGATACATCCTACATTGGTAAACTTAGGAAATATTATGCTAAGTAAAAGCAGTCAGTCACAAAAGACCACAATTTCCTAGACTTACGTATACCAAATGTCCAGAATCAGCAAATCCACAGAAACAGTAAACAGGTTAGTGGTTGCCTAGCTGGAGAAGAGGGAGTGTTAGGGACGAAGGGGAAGAGACTGCTAACGGATATGAGGGGTTTTTTTTTGGTGGGGGGAGTGATGAAAATACTTTAAAATTGTCTGTGGTGATAACTGCACCAATTCATGAATATACTACAAACCACTGAATTCTGAGTTTTAAGTGGATTGCTATGTAGAGAATAGATTTGACTGGAGGCAGAGAAACCAGTTAGGAAATACAACAGTCTAGGTGAAAGATAATGAGGGTTTAAGAAACAGGCAGCAGTGACGAAGAGGAGAGAAGGATTCAAGAGATATTTGGGAGGTAGGATTAATAGAATTTATTAGCTGACTAGATAAAGGGGTGGTGAGAAAGGGATGAATCTTTAATTTCTGGCTTGAGCAACTGCATAAGAGACTGTGTTACTACCTACTTTTCCTATTCATATGAGATAGGAAGTATAAAAAGAGCAGATTTCAGATGAAAGTTAAGTCCCACTTCAAATATGTTGAGTTTGAGATGCCTGTGGCATAATCAAGATGAAAGTGTCTAGTACATAGCTGTTTCGAGGTGCCTGGAGCTAGGGGAAGAGATCTAGGAGCCTGCAGATTTAAGAGTCATGAGTGAAGAGGGGGTAGTTAAAATAATGAAATTGGATGTGATTGCTTAGGAAAGCATATGGAGGCCAAGGCCTGTATTTTAGGAGTAGACTAAGAATAAGTATGTGTGTTGGGGCAGTTAACATTTTATCCAGTACCCACTCTATGTGGTGGGCACAGTGCTAGGCAGTACTTAGTTTCAAAGCCTTTATCTACACACCATCTTATTTTTAATCCTCATAACAACTTCAAAAGTCAAGGCAACTGATACTGATCATTCCTAACTTATAGGTTAGGAGACTGGGATCAGGGACATTAAATACATTGTGCAAGGTCTCAGGGCTAAAAATAACAGTGCTGTAACACCTAGAACCCAGGTGTGAGTCTAATGTTCAGACTCACTTCACCTCTGCTTTCGACTGCCATGATATTGAGCACGGTTTTTCTGTGCTGCACCCAATAGACATGTAATGGATTACTTAAAAAGCCAAACTTCAAGGAGGTCATCAGACAGGCGCTACATTATCAGACAAGATAAAAAGAGGAAACAAGGAGGTGACTATTATCCTTTTACAATCTATCTTAAATAAATAGGGAGTTTTCTTTATACCGAATAGCAGCCCTCAGAAGCTGTGATCCCTGGGATCCGAAAAAATCCCACAATCTGCTGAGGGAACTAATTATCAGTCCTGCTATCTTACGGATTTACATTCTTACTGACAGAACAGACAGAGCAGGCGTGGGCCGCCCGTCTCCCGGCTGACGCAGAATAAATGTCGAGAGCCAGCTCTGTTATCGAGTTTCTCAGCGGAGAAGGGGTGAGAACATCTGGACTTTACGCCTGGAGAAGAGGCGACTGTTCTAGGGATCTCACAGACAGCACCACTCTCACTTCCAGCAGCCCCTGGGAACCCAGGCGCCAAGGGTCAGTACCCTCCCCGGCCACCCCCCTTACTCACTTTTTTGATATTAGATTTGGAGGCAGGATGAAAGTCCTTCTTGCACATAAAATTGGCAAAGGATTTCCCCATCTTGAAGGTTGAGCTAGGGATGGCAGCCGCTGGATCTGCAAGCAACGTAAACAAACTCTGCCGCCTAACCGGAACTGCACCTCCCGTGGCAGAGGAAACTTCCGGGATCAAAGGTGACAATTTCCGGCTACTTATTACGGACACCTCTATCTGCCACTCTGCCCTTTGCCCTTTTCATTTTGGGTAGCTCGGAAGCCAGGTGAGGGGTGCGCACGGGGGAGGGTCGTGCGTAGTTGGGGGAGAAAGTAGGAAGACGGGAAGTGCAGCGCCGTGGGAGGGGCTCCGGGTCTTAGTTGCATGGGCTGCAGTTTGAAAGTCCCCGACTAGGGAGCATAGTGTCGCTTGTGCAGTGGCCCTTCTGCAAGAGGTGTTTGAAGTTCGAGCCCTTTACTCTGTGAACTCTGACTCGAGTTACGTAAACTTTTCTGTACCATCTCTGTTATGAAGCTAGTAATTCTCGCCCTATATAGCACGTTTGTGAGGATGTTTCTGAAAGCAGTTGGTAAACTAAGCATATGAAATAGAATGTCAGCGGTACAGCTGTACAGTGCCTGGAGCAGAAAGATATTCAATGAACATTTGTTGAATGATAAGTACACACTAGGTGTTAGTAAAGATTCTAAAGGCTTCCCCTTCAAAATGGGCTAGTGCCTTCCTAACCAGGCTGTAGGTTTCCTTAGCTTCCCCTACCACCGGGTTAGATAGCTTGATAGCCCTTCAGACTCCAGGGTTTTGCGTGGACCTGACTGCTCCTGTTATAGGGGATCCAACAACCAAGTCCTCCTGCGCGCGCGTATATTTATGTGTGTGTGGTGCCTTTGTGAGAAATTTAATCGTCTGCCAAATGATAATAACAGCTTTCATTTGAATGTCTTCTGTATTCTGTGCACTGTGCAAAAACGCTTTCTTTACACATTGTTTTACTAAATTCTCACAATGCTATGAGATATTTATGAATGAGGGAGGAGGTTAGAAAGATTAGTCTGCCAAGTTTATGCAGTGGTGGAACTAACTTTGGAATACAAATAGGCGAAATAAAGGTTGAGATACACAAGAAAAAAAACAGAAGCAATCGTGACTTCTCTCATTCCATCGCTGAGGAAAAGAGAAAAACTCAGGAGTTTCAGGTTGAAATTGTTTCTTATTTGAATCATTTTGTTTTCTGTTTAATGAAACATTTAATAGATTTAAAATATGTTTTTTTTTGGTTTTTTTTGTTTTGTTTTGTTTTTAATTCATTTTTATTGTTAGACTTATTGGGGTGACATCTGTTAGCAAGGATTACATAGGTTTCAGGCATACAATTCTACAGTGCATTGTCAACTTGATGTATAATAAGTTCACCACCTAATGTGACTTCTCTTTCCATCACCTTATATTTAGCTTCCCCCCTCCTCTCCCACCCCCTC